>JANHGB010056956.1:0-22917 GCA_026283785.1 Coracopsis vasa
ATATGTTCAGGTTCCTCAGGTGGTCAGATACCTGATCTACTACAATGGGAGCGACTTTGCTCCCCAAGTCGCTGTCTTGTGGTCCATCCACTTGAGAGGTGTGGGAAAGCAAGGTTACCAGTGAAGACTGATGCAAAAAAAGTTGTTGACTGCATCACCCTTCTCCTTGACTGTTGCCAGATTTTCAGTCTTGCTCATCAGAAGTATGCTTTCTTTGACCTTCCTTTTCCAGCTGACATACCTATAGAAGACTTTCTTATTCTTTACATCCCTTGCCAAGTTTAGCTCTAGACAAGCCTTGGCTTTCCTGGCCCCATCCCTATACAACTGAGTGGCATCCCTATACTCTTCCCAGGATACCTGTCCCGGCTTCCGCTGCCTGTGCATTTCCTTCTTTCCTTTTAGTTTGACCATCAGGTCTCTACTTAGCCTTCCTTTCCTGATTTCTTACACATGGGGTTCAAGAGCTCTTATATTCTATGGAAAGCATCCTTAAAGATCTGCCATTTCTGTTCTGCTACCTTGTCCCTAAGGATAGTTTCCCAAGGGGTTTAATTGACTAATTCCTTAAACAGCTGTAAGGTTTCTGTCCTAAAATTCAGAGCCCTGACTTTACATTTTGTCTAACCCATATCCCTCATGACTGTGAGCTTCACCACAGTATGATCCCTGCAGCCCAGGCTGTCTCCAATCTTGATGTCACCACATAGTTCACTTGCACTGGTGACTAACAGGTCCTGTATTGCATCCCCTCTGATTGGGCTGTCTATTACCTGGCTTAAGAAGTCATTCTTAATGGACTCCAGGAGACTCCTGGAGTGCCTACTGCTCACTGTGTTACTTTTCCGTTAGATGTCAGGGTGGTTGAAGCCCCTAGTAGGACAAAAGCCTGTGGGCATGATGCCTCCTGTACCTGGAGGAAGAATGCTTCATCAATTGGCTCCCCTTGATCAAGCAGCCTGTAGCAGGCACCAACCACAAGGTTCCCTTTGTTGCCTTGGTCTCTGATTATGGGTAACATAAGCTTTCAATCTGCTTGTGGCTATTCTTCAGAGATAACTCTCTGCACTCTACACATTTCTTGATGTAGAGGGCAACTCTGCCACCCCTCCTTCCTTGCCTGCTCCTTCTGAACAGCCTGTAGCCATTGATAGCTGCACTTCAGTCAGGGGATTCATCCCACCGAGTTTAAGAAATGGCAAGTAGGTCACAGTTTTTTAACAGCACAGCAGCTTCCAACTCCTCCTGTTTATTGCCGATGCTGCACGCATTAGTGAATAGGTACTTCAGCTGGGCTGTTCAGCTGTGTCCTCTCCTTAGAGGAGCACCTCTTTATTCATTTGAGGTATTTCAATGTTGTTTCCTCTTGGATCCTGTTACCTCAGGAGCTTCTGGCTCATCTCTGCATACCCAGCACTGCTCAGAGCAGCAGGCTAAGGGCCCTTGCTAGCACCCTGTTCCTCTAACCTTGATGTGTCATCCCTCAGCTTGTCACAGGCACGCATGATGTTATCCATTTTTTCCTTGAAGTCTTGGTTAAAGCTTTGTCTTTTTCAGTCAGAACTGAGGGAAAAGAAAGGAATAAAACAATGAAAACCCAATCTAAAATTACAAATAGCAAAACATGAAGGTAAATAGGTTTTACATCTTTTCATTATTACTGTGGATCTAAGAAGGATTATTTATTTATGCCAAAGGTGAAATTTAAAAAAAAAAAATGTTATGAATATAAAAGCATTCTACCTGCTTGAAGCTGTCTTGTAAAGATCATTCATTAAAGGGAGCATGCATATTTCATGAGTGTTTGCATATGTTAGTATCCCTTGACCAGTAACTCAGGTTCAAGTGATATATTATATTAGTGTCAGCTGTTTGGTATATATTTTTAATTCTGTAGTCAGAGAAACCTTATTCTACCACTGAATTTGTAGGTCTCATACTTAAAAAAAAAAAACAAACAAAAGTGAACATAAACATCACAAGAAATAAACAGCTGTTCTAGTTAAATGCTTAGATTTACTAAACAAAAGTAACAATCAAAATTGGCAAAGAACTTTTTTAGGTTAGAAAGAAAAGACTTGCACTTACAAAATTGGGACAATGAGTACCTGATGAAAAGAAGTTACTGAAGTTTTTAAATAATTTAAAAGGCTTGTCTTTTTAAAAAAAAAATCTTTTATCTTGTTACATGTTAATAAGTGCTCATCTCATATCATTGTGACTGGCATCTGAGGCTCAATTCAGTTGCCTGCGCAGGTAATGACAAATGCTAGCTAATGTTGGCAGCTTCCACTACAGTCAATGGTGATCTAGTCAATATAGTCAATGAAGACTTGAGTGATATTTGTATCTTTTCTTCACTATATCTACACAAATAACTTTAAGGATGTAAAACTTGGAACTAAATCTGAAACAACATATGATAAGAGAAATTATTTCCAAACATGATGGTTTTTTAAGTGGTTGGTTTTCTTAAGTAACCGCTATTTTCTTTCTCTCTTAAAAAAAAAATATAAAAACACAGAAAACCAAACAAAACCCCACCATTTAGACTTAGCATAGTTTTATCAAATCTGAAAGATTTATAGTAAATGTGTCTTATATAAAAATATTTACTTTTTTCAGTTACATTTTCCCTTGTCTTTTCTTCCTTTTATATTAAACATAACTCTACTGGTAGCTCTGGTCATGAAAATACATGTTGTCTGGCAAACAAGCATATTCAAACAATTACCAGCTCCACATCCTGCTACAAACATTTGACTGACTAATTGCTTTGAATGAATACGCATGTGAAAAAATAAATACTAAAAGAAGCATGCACATTCATTTGCATGTACATTTGCATTTTCTTTAAATTTCTACAGGAAAACTATTTACACTTAAAGTCTGCGAGTGGTCCAATCAGTTATTTGTGACAAAAAGCACTCTTTTGTTTTTTAATCATACTTACAGTAATTAGAAACTCAAAATGAGCTTTTCTCTCTTAAAACTCACAAGAGCTCCTGTGTCATTTCAGTGTCATTACTAAAGTGCATGTATAGAGCATGAAAAAATTTACAAAGATTATAATGACCACCTATTATTCAGAGGATTAATTTACAAAATATCAGCGATCGTCTAGCTGTTATTTTGCACATGGAATCCCTACAGATTTCGACAATAAAGCTTGAAATTTGCTTACCAATGTAACAGCTACAGTACAATACCTAAAGGAATGAGGGATTGGTTTTTGAATGTTAGAATAGGTCAAGCAATGAGTCATCTACAAGTAAATATTAGAAGTGAGTAAGAAAAAAAAGGAAAAGGAAGCCCCAATATTCTATAAAAAAGCAACATATTTTTCCCATTTCCCCATTATGAAATAAGTCATCTGAAGGTATATCAATAAACAAAATAAATAATGCCAATTAAAAAAATATTTCTTAATATGGAGATAGTCTTTTCTTCTATAGGGAAAAGAAGACAAACATGGAGAATTAGTGTTATTAAGTCTTATGATGGGTGTAGGAATTTTCTCCTTTTTTCAGAAGAGAAAGAAAACTTTTCGTTAAGTCAAGTTAAGATAAAATCAGTGTTAGGGAATAAATTTTGAAACTTCTTTCTTTTTAACTCTGCAATTTAAAACTTTGAAAACAATATAGAAATTGAAGTTGAATCTGCCAAATTACTTCAGACAAAATGAAAATGATCAAAGTTAGTAAGATGTATCTTTCTTTATATTAATTCACCTTTATAGAGATTTTTTCAAAACATTTAGATCAAATGTTTCATAATGAGAGCAAAAATAAGGATGTGATATGCTCAAGGAAAGTAGGGGCTAAGGAAGAATGTGGAAGAATTTATGCCGCTTCTATTTAGTTCAAAGTCTTATGGTCAGGGTCAGACTGTAGAGTTTATGAAATCATTGTGTTTCATGTTAATTTTCTATTCCAGATAAATGGAACCATTATTCTTACTGAGCATTGCATATAGCATCACTGGTTAAAGTAAGGGCTGGAATCAAATGACACGTCTTGTCTCACTTAGACCTTCACAGTGTAAGTCTCTAGAGGTGACTTAGACACCCTATACTCCTTCTTTGCACAGTGAAAAGAAATAAGAACTTCTAGGGCACAATTCATTTCATCCTAAAGTAGGCGTCAAAAATAGGTCAGGTGAATTTCTCCCTAAAAAGTGGCTCCTTTTCTCTATTGACTATAAAGAGAACCCAGAGTGACTAGCTCAGCTGCAGATGTCTGTATGGTAGACAACTAAAATTAGATTAAAATTGATGCTACCCTGGATGTGTCAGCAAGTAATACTTCAAGGATTCAGATATCCAGTAGTAAATGACCTAGTCTATCGTTACACCTAGGGACTAGGACCCTATTTTTCTGCATTACTACTACTCTCTTCTTGCTTTGCCTTCTTCTCAGGAAGAAAGAGAACTAAGTCTGGGCAAGACTCGAGCAACCTTCTATTAGACTTGAATTATGCAATATATCAGATGCATGTCTCTTTATGGAAATTATATGCAGAACTACTTTTCATATTACTTTATCTGTTCTGCCATTATCTGTAACAGAGAGAAAGAGAATTAAATGCAAATCAGAAGACATATGTATGAAAACATAAAAGGTTTGTATCTTAAAGCATATGTGACACTCTCTTGAACAGCAGCAAATATTAAAATATTGGCATGATTGAAGTATAGCAGCATTATCATTAATTTCAATTAATGTTCTGATACTTACACAAAACTACTTCTACATAAATCCTACAAAATAAATATTCATCAAGCATATGAAGAACAACTTCAATATAGATTTATATCAGACATTTCACTCTTCATGCAGTGCAATCTATCTGTACATGCAGTAAGTTTAACACTTGGTTTTTCCAAACATGTGCAGATCATCTGTCTGAGCATTGTAGAATTAGTCCAATATATCCTGCATCAGACTTGTTATTCATATACACCTAACCATTCACAATCATTATGAAGTTGCATACTAGGATTTCTGGCAAGAAAAGATCAATTGTCTTTGTTGAACAGATTTGATCTAGGTTACATTGGATCTACAAGTCATAAACCTTCTGACATTGGTCTGACTTAATCTTAGGCCAGCTCAGTAAAACCACTGACTTTTATCTTGAAGTTAGATTTAATGAGTTAAAATTTCAGATAAAGTAAAAACCAGTCTGAAGTAAAATTTCAAATATGTAAATTCCGAAGGCAATATCAAGGATTACAAAAAAACAAACCAAAATAAAATCAAAGCTGCCCATCCTGTCAGATCTGCACAGGGATTATGTTATGGAAACTAAATTATGTCTAAATCACCACACTTATGTCACTACTTTTGCATAGCAGCTCACCGTTTCCTCATCAAATAGTCAGAAACTTGGTGTTAGTTCTCTTTCAAATATAAGAAATTAGAAGTTACTGTTGTTGTACACCATTCCTTCAGAGTGCTATTCAATATTTTAACAATCATCTGGTGATCATCCCTTGTACTTAGCCATTTGAGATCCCTTTTCTTTCTTAGAACTCTACCTATAGCATTAAGAAGCAAGCAGTTACTCTGCCTTCCTACATGATGTTCATGCTGAGCTGCAAAATCGTCCAGCAGAGAATTACTCACTCACCAGCTTTACAGTGAGTTAAAGAGGAAGCACTAAAGATATTCTATAACATTCTGACTGCTTTCTGCCAATATAAGGTAGTGACAGGATAAAAAAAAAGTAAAAATCCCTAATTTGATTTTTTTCCTTAAAGAATGTAGTGTGAGAAAATCTGTCTACCTCCTGAAGGTTTACTTTCTCTCTAGCCCAGGATTTCTTTTGCCAGAAATTTTGAAGATGAATGCTTATGTGGTCTGTATCTGTATTTCTTAGACAGGCTTGCTACAAGAATAAAAAAAATTCTCTGTTTGCTAGATACATGACACTATTGCAAGACAGTGTTTTTGTACAGTAAAGGCAGATAGCCAAAGGGCAGATTAAAGCTGGGAAAATAAACTGTTGCTTCCATTTTAGATAGTAACACTGACCCTTACTGTAAATGTAAATTAGCTTCAAGAGGACTGAGTGCTCATACTTGGTTGGTTTGAGAGTCTATCTATCTGTATTTTTAAATCAAAGTATGACTTTTAATGTGCTAAATTACAACTGTAGATGCAAACTCAACAGAATGAGAAGAAATATTAAGCTTTAGATTTACTATGTGTTGCTGACATCATCCCCTTACCACAGCCTTGAACACAAACTGTAAGAAATCAAAGACTTATTAAGGAGGTTTTCCATGTTAAAAAAGGGCTAATTAGTAAGGAATATGTAAAATAGGACAATTCAGTGTCTCAAAAGGGTCTAGGACAACGATTTAAGTAGAGGACTGAGCTATTTGAAACTGAATATATAGGAAGCTTTTGGACTACACAGTTCAGGAATTGGTTTTTCTCAATAGATGCTTATTTTGTGAATGCTCCATTCCTAGCAGTCTTCAAGGTCAGGTTGAACAGAACCTTGGGTGACATGGTTTAGTCATGGCAGGGGGGTTGGAACTTGATGATCTTAAGGTCCTTTCCAACCCTAACTATTCTATGATTCTAAGATTCCATGATTTGCAACATTCACTGTATTATAAAAAGGAGAAAATCTAATAAATGGATTATGATGTTATTCTATAAAAATGAAAGAAACTCTTACTCTTCACATGTCCATATTAGTATCTTCTACACAATACTTTTATATAGAACTTCGTAAGTTTTAATGTTCTGAAACAAGCCAGAGGCCAGGATGTGGAACCTGGATTTCACCAGCACAGCAAATAGTGATGACAAGTGGTTGCAAATGTGAAGCAGACTGCTTTCACTAGTAATGTTTGTTAAATTCCTTTCTTCTGGACTAAAAGGATGAAAAAAATATATTCAAAGTCAAAAGACTTGATTGCTCTCTGAAGTGTGACATCTGTGAACTTCTACTTGCACCGGACCCACAGCCTGGGTATAGAAGAATTTTAAGTTATGCAGCTTTCAAAATAAGCTTGAAAGCGATCAACCTGAAGCACTGAGAGAACTAATGTATGCTTATCCATCTGTAGACATACCCTAGGAAGGCCAGTATATCCTTGAAAGACTAATTAAATAGCACATGGGTCCAATATATGCACACTTTGTACAAATGGAAACAAGACCAAACTAAACAACATAAGGAGTCACAAGATACTTCAAAAGTGTATAACTTCTCAGACTGCTCAAACTATTTTGTTAGACTCATCAGCTCTAAGTACTTTTGAAGTATCAAGAGAATGATGAACTCTCAGAGAGACATTCTAGCTGTATATGATTCTTCAGTCAAAAGTATTATTTTAAGAGCTATCCAGACAAAAATAATCATAGAAAATTTATAGTGTGTGCTCTGATGTATGCTAATTCATATAAGGACTCTCTTCTGGAGCAATGGCATTACTTCTTTCAAAGAGGAAACTCAGATATACCTGGTAGAAAACTCTCCACTGGAAGAACAGATAACCACTGTCAAGTTTAGCTCCCTCTTCCCAGCACAGTTAACAAACAATAATTTGTAAGGTTTTGGTTGTTCAAACATGCTTATTTGCTCTTATGCCATATGTATCTTTAGGGTCACTTTTCTAGACATCAGCACAGCTACAATATTGAGCCTTTTTGAACTGAAAACAAACAAACAATAAAACCACATCCTCTCCACAGACAATAATTGTCCCTGAAAAACATGTCTATTGTATAAAACAGGTTTTTTACCTGAGAATCAAAGAAAAGACTTGTATAAAAAGTTATGAAGTGAAAATGTCATCACTACTCTATAAACCAATGATATCTGTGTCAGTATCAGTAGCCAGACAAAAAGGTAGACAAATAGTTAGTATATCTATCTAATTTAAAATGAAAAAAACATTTGAAAGCAGAATGTGAGCAGGTCCGTGTTCAAAGACATATTGCTTTCAAAAACAAAGATATCTTTGGCCACAACTTCATATTCGACAATCTGGTATTAGAAGTGATTCTAAAATAATCTCTTGTCATTTCTGATGAAGTAAGAAACACAAACTTCATCCTGGGAGATGGTACAAAAATCTGTGGTTTCTTTCAATTTAATAACATCCACAACATATTTTCTTCTTACATAGACTGAATACTAAAACTATTGTTCTTGTCTGGAAAGAAGAGTTGAATACTGAATAAGGAATTTTATTTCATTGTCATAAGGACACAGTAAAGACACATTTATCTTGGTCGTGTCAGCTACTGAAGTGATATTAACATATATTCCCTTAGTAGTCCTTTTTGTGTTCCACAAATACATTGGATAACATAGCTTTGGCAAGCTGCTCTCTTAAGATCAGGATTTTTTTTGTTGTTTTTTTTGTTTGTTTGTACTTTGTAAGAAAAGAGAGAAGATAAAGACTTAAAAGGCACTTATCAGAAGGTGGATGAATAAATGCAGACGTAACTTTCAGTCTATCCACATCTCCCACAATCTATTTGATACATTTATATTTGGATCATACAAACCACAGACTAGAAATTTCTTTACATTAATTATAAACAGAACTGAATGTCACATGTCCTTATTTCATAAACAGATCAACCATATTTGTGTTACTGTGAAATACAGAAATTCTCTTTAATTTGTCAAAGGATGCTACAAAGACCATATACTAGGATATAATTTTCTTCCAGAGAAAACAACCAGGTTTTAATATGTAAGAATAATAAATCATAGCGGGAGGAAAAGACATGTAAAGAGGCAACAGTAACAGAGGAAGAGAAAATGCAGGACAGCAATGAAAACAATTTACAAATTTTGTATCTTTTTTTTTTAGAGGTATAAACAGATTAAATATCAGTCTCTGATGACTATTTGCTTCATGGATAGTGTTGATTACAGATGAATATGCATCTCATAACAATAAAATCTACAACCAATGTAAGCCAAGGTTCCCTCATGTGCCTCTTCTTAATTCATGCAGATACAGAGAACCTGCAAAAGCATGGTCTGGTTTATGCCAAGGGTGCACAGGTTTCCAACAGTCCTTGTAACTGAGAAGGCATCTACAACTGTTAAAAACTAATGCACTGTAGAGACACTAGTGCTATACAATGACTAGGCACTGAATTCCTGTCCCATCTTTTGATGCCAACAAGATAGGAACAAACTGGTCAAAGAGAGGCCAGAAATATGAATGTGTTTACATTCATTGTAAATCCAGAGGTGCACATGAAATCTTTGCTCAGGAAGCTCACAAATTTCTGACTGACAGAAATTGGAATGATAAGGCATCAGAAAGCTCTCTCTAGATTTTTTTTTGCTTTATCTTTCTCTCAACAGCTACTGTTGCCTTTTCTTGGGGACTGCATACTCCAAGACAGCTCTTTGATCTCTCCTATTTTAATAATTTTAATAGTAACAATGTTTCTTGTCATTCTTTCCATTTTATGGCACAGTGCCAAAGTATTCAGTCCATTGTCCTGAAGTTCAGCTCAACTAGGTTGTGCAAAAGGCTTCCTTGAGAGCTTTAATTTGAATATAATCTGTGTCCAGTAAGAAAATTTTATCAAATTATATGGTTTCTGCATAAATACTTCTATGACTCAGAATCTGCAGGAGCGGGCCTTTCAGCTTTAGAATCAACATGCTATAAAGAAAAGGAACTAATCAGGAAGCAGACTAGATGTACACTGGCAGCACAGAAAAAAGTATTTTGCTCTGAAAACATGTTCTTCAGAAACTGTTCTTTGTGAACATCTGAAAAGTGCTTGAGCATTTCTTTCTTGCCTGCATCTGATTTAGAATTAATGCTGAACCTTTATTTGAGTCACATTCAGGGAAGAGCTGAGAGAAGGCTAAGGAAGAAAAGATGACAATGCAATTCTGTTGTTTCAGATGTAGGCACTGTTGATTGATTGTAGACTGATGTCTAAAAGTTAGCATGGTGTAAAAGCATACACAAGCTTCGCAACCTTTTGTGATTACACCTATAACCATGACATGCTGATATGATACAGAGATAATGAGTGTGATTTAGACATGAAACCCTTCCCTTGGCTCTTGGAGTTTAGTTCAGACAAATGAGTTGAAAAACCTAAGTCAAAGAGCCAAAAGCCTGGGCAAGGAGATCTGACTCCTCTTTTTTATGTCACCTTGCTCCTACTCAAAACAATTCTCACCCACATATGGTAATATGAAAAGAAAGATGGTAATAGGTGGTATTTTGAGACAATGGTAGAGGACTGACAAATATAAAGTCTGTTATTCTGAGTAGCAGGTGGACAAAAGACAGGATGTTCTAGTGGCGGTGGACACCTATGCTTTGGCAACTGAATCAAGCTGCTAGCTAAGTTTAGTTGTCTACAGCTTGAACAGAATGCCATACCCAGAATCCTCTTACTACTGCACAGTTAATGTTGTATTATTTTTATACGTTTCACTATTAACCCCCTTATTCAGATGTTGAACCCAGGTAATTTTATGGTGCATGACAATGCTGATAAGAGTTGGTAGGTAATATTCTGAAGTATCACAATATACAGCAGTATTTATTACTTACAGGTGAAGAATCCTGCTTATGGAAACTTGAGCAATCTCTATTGGACATTTCAATCTTGTGCCAATAATGCATAATAGGTAAGAATACTAATTTTTTTTTCCATTGATATAACAAGTGTCAAATGGGGAGGAAAAATTAATTAGATTTCTTTTAGATTTGTTGTCCCCGATCAGAGTCAGATACCAGCTAGACACATTGCAGATTGCGTGGTGAGTGAAGTAATCATTTGAATTTAGAGGCAGGGAAAGAATCACTTCCTTTAAGTTTTACTATTAAAATACTGTTGTGAGTCAGTTTATGGTGATAAATCTGATCCAGTGCTGAATGAGGTCAGGAAAAAAAATATCAACAGACTTTAAAAAGTTTTGAATCTTATCTTTTATGCATAAGAAAAAAACATTTGAATCAAATGGTCTTTTATAAATAGATTTACTGGAAGACAGAACTAATAAATAGTATATGGCCTCATACTTAAACAATGTTAAGTGCAAAGCAGACATAGGCCTACCTAAATAGAAAAGGATGTCAAAGTACCATTCATTGCAAAAAGTATTTCAAATGTAATGTATGAGTGTACTAAAAGCTTAGATTTATGGTAAGTCAAAGGGTAAATTGATCAGATTTTAAAATCTCTGTCTCTAAATGTTATAGTTACTTCAGCCTAGATTTAGATTCCTTGTAGCACCATAGTCATTGCAGGGTCATACTGCCTTTCTTATTTTACTGAAGTTATTAATTTTTATCTAATATTCGTGAATCAGAGAAAAAAATTATACATGTCACACATATTTCCTGCTGTCTGTCGTTATAATCTTGTGGTCATATTGCAGTAAGAAGTGCCCTAGAGCACCTTTCAGACCTACGTCTGAATTTTTTATAGCATTTTTTTAGTCCAGCATTTTAACTTACATTCAGTGCTGGTCACTGTTTCTTTATTTACAGAAAGCATGTCTTCCTGAATCTGGAAATTAGCTTGGTACAAAAAACTGCACTCGTGCTAAGTTTCATAAATGTAGTGTGTATTTGCTTCCCCCAGTCTTTTTCAAAAGTTATTTTAGTGCTATTTTGTTAGGTGCTTGAGATGGATATATTGTCTCTCAAAGGAAGGAAAATTTACTATGATGGTTATATAAATTAGGTACTCATTTTCATTAATGAATATGGAGGATCAATACAGCTGTTACATAGCTGGATGACATTTTAGCTATGTGCATGCATGTAAATATTTCAGGCAGTCATTTAACAAGAATTTTAGTAATATTCTTTCATATGACAAGTTTGGCCCAGCCAAGATATTCACATGAGCGTTCATACTAGTGTCAGTGAAACTTACCTAGCCTACTAAGATTTATTCATATGTAAGATTTTAAAGAACTGAAAACCTAAAAATTTTATTGTTCTGTTTTAAGACCATTATGAATAATTAATCACACAAGTAACACAAATGAAATCAATAAGTATAATCTCATGTAAATACTTGGTTGGCATTTGCAGTTAGGGATTCATAATCTGGTCCTTAGTGTGCAGCAGCTTTCTAGAGTTACTTTGATATTGGAAAATATTCAGTTTTATGACTAATAGATATGTTTATATTTTTTACCTACAAATGAAATGACAGGAATGATGCATGCATCTGTAGGAATCTATATATGTGTGCACGTATAGTATCTACGTGTACATTTACATATGTATACTTGTACAATTTAGAGAATATTTAAATCTTTTCCATATATTCCGTAAACATGTATCTGCCACTTAATGTTCATTGATGAAGGCTGAATCTAAAAGAAACATTAGAAGAAGGGAGAAATGATCTGTCTGTCAGAGATCTTAGTTTAGTCCTTCTTTTTGTGCTACTTCATCTTGAACTACTTCACAAAAAAGCATAAACAACGTTTTATAAAGATATTAGACATCATGCCCCATTTTTCACCAGAGTATATCACGCCTGCTTCTTCCTAAGTGTATTTACGTGTTCTTCATTTCAAAGCTGGCAGCACTACTCAGTTCTAGCTGTGGGGAAAAGAAGGGGAGCAAGTTCCAGATTGAGGATCCCTCATGGAGAAAGGATCACATTTACTGTGGACCTGTAGCTCAAATACCACAACTGATCCCACTATGACAGTGTACCTTTAGTGTGAAAACAATTAACTCAGATAAGAAAGTCTCACTGATTACAGCTCTGTAAGCTAAAATATTGAAATACAACCAAAATCTTGACAGGAATCAGCACTATTTCCCAAGAAGTACTGCTTTACATACCATTTACACAATGATGTTATTCAACTGTCAGACTGATACATTCACTTATTTCAGCTCCAAATGCCTCAATGTGCAACCCCATCGAGTCTCCAGGTAATAAAAAGCACAGAAGACACAAGTAAGAACTATATTCTTCTCATCTTCTAGCCAGACCCAAATAAGAAATGCCTTTTGGCTACAGCTGCTAAATAATGTTCCAAAAATATTTGCATGAAGGAAAGCTTCAGTGCTCTTAAGTTAAGAAAAAAGGTTTGCTATGAGTCACAGAACCTTATATAGCAGATGATGAAGTTACAGTAGTTTAGAATAAGATACGTGCTTTGGATAACTGGGCTTGTTCTGTCTAGATTCCTTTTTTTTTTTTTTTCTTGCACCATGGATACTTTTTAAAATTCCATATTATTTCTTTATTCTGTGCTCTTTTCTGTCTGGATATTTTACAAACTTGCCTTTAAGCCATCTAACTTGCATCAATTCCTCTGCCATATCTTTTTTATGTCTTTATTTATTTATTTATATTTGTCTCTTAAGTGTAATACTCTCAGGTTAAAACATAATCTTTGACCTTCAAAAGCTGAGATGTGGTTAAGTTTCTGAGTTATTCAGCACCGGTTGCAGGGCATGTGGCACATCCCAGGGCAGAGAGGTATGTGACTTTGAGACATGGTCCTGAGCTTCGAGTTTTGCTGGAAAGACGTGGCTCCTTTCAAGATATAGCTAAAGCTCTTTTCATAATTCCTACATTCTTACAGAAAAAGGGCTACTCCAAATCTTTCCTGAGCCACTGAGACATGTTCCTTGAAAAACTATTAATATGCCAGCCTATAGCCTATCTTTGCAATGGTGAGAGGAATTCAGCTTGAATGCAAAGGTAAATGATAAACCATACATCTCTAACAAGAATTAAAGTAGTACATACTTATACATAATGCTGTGGACTGAAAATAAAATTAAAATAAACCTCCTTTGCTTCAATATTTTTTTTACTCCTTACGGTAAAAATGTTATTGTTGCAATAGAAATGTAGAGTTCTGTCTTAGATGACCAAGAGTATTGATTTGTTCCCCACCACCATTATTAGGCTAAGAATTTAGGGTGAAAATTAATGCAGAGTGGAAAACAAAAAGCAAAACTCCAAACAGGATAATCCAGGCAGAAGTACCTATTCCTCTAGACAGTGTTCTGTTACTGCACTCTCTTTTGCACAGCAAAAAACCCCAAACAGCTAAAAACAGTAAAAAACCCAATTATTTGCAAATGCACCACAGGTCAGTAGTTTTGTTAATAGCAAACCTGGACAAAACTGATACTGGATATTTTAAAGTTTGTGTTATGAAAAAACACAGATGGCTAAGATTTCCAGAAAAACCTCTAGGGTACCTTAACCATCTACACACCCATACTGAGGCTTCTGAGTGTGTTTGGAAGCTCCTCGATCTTGTGACGATGGCACCCTACTTGTGTCTCTTGAAAGGCTGATCTGCTAATTCTGCTTTGACTACCACATTTAATCTAAATGTGCCTAGTAAAGTAGCAGCTGACAGCTCCAGTTTTTATAGAACATCATAGCAGCAAAAGCAGCAGGAGTAGAGTTAATTTTCTTCATAATAGCTAGTACAAGATCACATTTTGGATTTGTGCTGAAAACAGTGTTGATAATTCATAATTGATACTTTTGTTACTGCTGAGTGGTGCTTGCACAGAGTCAAGGCCTTTTCTGCTTCTCACACGACCCCATCAACAAGTAGGCTGGTAGTGCACAAGAAGTTGGACAGCTGACCCCAACTGACCCAAGGGATATTCTATACCATACAAAGTCGTACTCAGCACATAAATCTGGGGGAAGAAAGAAGGGGAGATGTTTGGGTTCATGGCATTCATCTGTTGCGTGTGATAGGGCCCTGCTTTCCTGGAAATGGATGAACACCTGCCTGCCGATGGGAAGTGGTGAAAGAATTCCTTGTTTTGCTTTACTTTCATGTGTAGCTTTTGCTTTACTTTTTAAATTGTATTTATCTCAATCCACCAGTTCTCTCACGTTTACCCTTCCAATTCTCTCTCATATTCCACCAGGTGGGATGAGCAAGTGGCTGTGTGGTGCTTAGTTGCCAGCTGGGGTTAAACCACAACAACACTTCTTAGTGCCCAACATGGGGCTTGAAGGGTTTGAGATAACAACAGATTGATTGGAATATGCTAGATTGAATTTATAGCTGTTACTGCTGTTTAGTTACCAGTTGGCAGGCTCCTGTGCTTGCCATGGGGCTCTCTTGCCTCACTGTGTATTAGAGTCTAGTTCTCCTTAGTGGTTGCTTTTTTGTTTTTGCATGCTGTACTGCTGTGCTGCTTATCATTTTACTCTGCTGTGCCTGGGAACATTTTGATAATAGCAATGGTGATGTGCCTGGGCTGAAAGATAGCCAGGGCACCACTGCTGTTTCTGTGCTGCTGTACTGGACAGGCTGAAACTCCAGTGTGGGCCTGAGTCAAAGGGACTGTGACCTGTGGATGAGTCCACATAGGAGCAGGACACCCCAAATCATCTGTGGCCATGGATAAGTTCACACCAGAGCAGGTACACCTTGAAATGTCTATGGAGTGGTTATGTCTATGCAGTAGCAGGTATACCTCTGAAGGGATTGTAGCCCAAAGCTAAATCCACACTGGAGAAGGTACACCTCAAAGTATTTATGGCTGTGGATAAGTCCATGCTGTAACAGGTACACCTTGAAGCATCTCTGGCTGTGCATGAGTTCATGCTGGAGCACCTCTATGTGTGTGGACATGGATAGGACTCTGACAGCAGGTAAACTCCTGGAGGGACTGCAGGCATAGGTAAGGCCACACTGGAGCAGATTTACTTCTGAAGGGACTTTGGCAGAGGATATGGCCGTGCTGGAGCAGGTATGTCGCTATAGATGATGTGGCCCATAGATAAAGACCACACTGGAACAGGTGCACCTTAAAGCTGCTGTGGCTGTGGATAAGTCTGTGACACAGTAACTATAGGTTAACCCTATTTTAACTAGCCCAATTAAATCAATAAATTTCAGTGTATCTACTACTAAAGTAGCAACACAAAGCTTCAGTTTTTGTAGATCATCATAGCAGTAAAACCAGTTTTCGCCATAATAAGAGATTTACTGTTGATGGTCTCTACTTTTTTTAGTGGCTCTTAAATCTTATCATTGATTGCACATACTATCTTGGCACCCAACTTAAATGGTATGGATTGACTCTCTGGAGTTTAGTAACTGGGTTTTAGATGCTACAGTGTTTGTTCCTTAATCCACAGTCCTTCATCTACTAGTGTAATACACTGCATTCAGAAATGTCTGAGGGACTTAATAAATGCACAGTAGTCATCCCTGGTAAAGGATGTTGTTTTCATTCTCTGTTCTTTCCTCTGTTCTCCTCTGGAAATAAAAATTCTCAGCAAAGAACAAAATCCAGGCTCCACGTCTATTTTAACACCCTGAGATTGCTAAGCATAAAAGTATTTCTTTATGTAATGAATTATTTGTAAAACTTCTACTAAGACCAGGAAAGTAATTTTGGATACCCAAAGCAAGCATGGAGAAAAGCAGAGTATGAGAGAAGATGCAAGGAGACATACGAAATAAAAAAAGCCTATGTCACGTGAGTTGCAGGAAGTTGTATGAAAGCTGCTGGGATTGTTTTTGATGCAGTAACCCGTAACAAAATTGAAAATAATTTTCAGTTGTTTGAGTCTGTAACTTTCCCAGAATAAAATAGTCAAACATTGAGTTTGGTTTATGATGTACTGGTTTTCATGTGTCCTTTTTATTTTTTTTCGCATGTGTCTTTGGAAGACAGATAAAGAACTTGTTTTTCATAAGAACTCAACTTGCTTTCTCCTTGAACTGCAAGCCTAATGGAAGAGAATTAAGATTCTTTGGACACAAGTTGCAGTAGAGGAAGAATGCACACTTCACTGGACATGCTATTTTTACTCTATGCTTACATAGAGACCCTAGAAGCTTAGGCCCCACATAGAAGATGACTTTGGGTATACCTGAATTTTGGGAGTGAGGAGCTCATTCAATCTGCTTCAGAATACATGATAATAAAGATTATACTTCAAGTACACCCTTCACTGTCCCTCCTTCTTCCTCCATGTCCTAGTGAGCCTAAGATAAATGAACAGAAAGATGGGGCGTGCACTAACAGGGACCTTTAGGGATCACCATGGTCTCACATTCCTCTGAGTGTTGAAGAGGTATTTCATGAAGTACAGCTTCATTTCCACACCGACTCTGTGGCTGGATTTTATTTCAAAGGACACAGACTTAGACTGAGCAGCATCTTTTTCCAGACATCAGATTAATAGAGTGTTAAAGGTCCTGACAACTTATTCAGTATATAAGAAAACTTAGATGATACTCAGAAACATGACTGGGGACACAGATGATGGAAATTCTACCTACACTTGATAGAATTACAAAATCACTGAATGGTTGAGGCCTGAAAAGACCACCAGAGGTCATCTAGTCCAGTCGCTTTGCACAAGCAGTGCTGCCTAGAGCACATTGCTCAGGATTGTGTTCAAACAGCTCTTGAATGCCTCCACGGAAGGATACTCCCCAGCCACTCTGGGCAACCTATTCCAATGCTCAGTCATCCTCATATTAATGAAGTTTTGCCTCATGTTCAGGTGGAAAACTGAAATATTGCTACTGGTTGGTGCTGTCCTAATACTGACAAAATAGAATATTTTCTTAATTATAGACTGCTGTGCATTTTAAACTAAGATGGCAGGATTCTGGTTTACTCCAAAACAAAGGCAACATACAATGTGATCATATCATCTTTTCATTCAATAATTTATGCTTAAAACTGAATTGAAAACTTGAATCGTGTTTTCCACTGCTCTTCTCTTTCTTACAGCAGGAAATCTAGTTTATTTAACCTTTTCTTAGTAATCATAATTTTTGTACCTCTGATTATTCTTATTGTGTTCCTTTAGCATGCTTTTATTGTCTCTTCCTTTGAAGCTTTTTTTACAGTATAGACAGAACAGCTAGTTGTACAGTGTGACAAATAGTTTACTTGGCCTGTGCTGGAAGGTACGGACTGAGCAACAATGAGTTAACTAATAGGTGTCGCTCTGCCAGGGTGCCATGAGGGTTGATGGCTCCATGTGGAACAGGCACTAGGAACTGTAGGAACTTTGTGAGCTTGAGGAGGAGAAGGGTTCAAGCTAATTCTGGGGAGTCCCAGAGGCCAGGTGGGCTTGAGTGGAGGCTGACCAAGGCCATGAAGTCCTGTTAGTGCACTCAGGGCCTTGACAGTTACTTGAATGAAGCCACTGATGAGGTCAGCTATAAAGAAGAGTTGATATACCATCAACTGGGTCCCCCGTAGTGGTATCAGGAATTATAATTTTTGTCTTTCTTGGACATACATGGAATGTGAGTCCAAGAATATGGTTCTGTCATAGTTTCTTCTCACCCTTCTGAATGTGAACAGGCCACACAATTCCTTTTCTGAGTTTATGGCAGCATATGAACACCTGAGTTGGTGAGGAAGAAAAAGGGACAGAGCTGGGGAAAGTGGGAAAATCTGAGAGAGAAAATTTGGAAAAGAAATAGTGAATCAGTTATCAGAATAATAAAATAGCAATATAGGAGAAAATAGGCATTATGCCGGCACATGCTTTTTGTAAGGTACTGCTGCATCTTTGTGTCCCTTCAGGAACTAGAAGGTAATTATGGCTCAGTTGCAGTGTCCTGTAGAGCTATTGCCTTGTTGATAAAAAACAAAAAAATATTTGTTATTCAGAATTTTCTCTGAAGTAAAAATATTTAACCTTGAGAGTTATCTGGGGTCCATCAAAAAAAAGAAAAAGAACTCAACTCCTTACTGAATCTGCTTCACAACTGAAACAGTCAACATCTTATTAAGCTCATTTATTTTGTTTGCAAATTGAAGAAAGGTGTTCTACCCACTGAGGTCCATAGTTTCTGCTGTTGGGATAAAATATCTGTAATCCTCCTTGTTTGTGTCAGAGCCTTTCCCGGCTGCAACTACTCCTTGACTCCAAACAATTTTGTGTGATATACATGTCATTCAATTCAGGAAGAACAAGGCACTCAGCAGTCATAACACAACCAGTTATTATATTCTGCTTGCTAAAGACTATGCAAGTTCATGTCCTGCAAATGTGGTCAGAATGTTGTCAAAGCTCATTTCACACGCACACAAAAAGAAAATGTGCAGCTGTATTTTTATCAAATCAGATTACACTTGGCAATTACATTTATGTGAGTAAAGTTATATCTTGTAAGCTAAACTCACTTTTCAAGAAACATGAATGTATCAATTTCATTATTCCTGTCTTTCATATGTATTGATGTATTTATTATCTAAAGTGACAGCTTACAAGTAGCTTGTTTTGGGTTTTTGGTGTTTTTTTGGTTTTATTTTTGGTTATTTTTTTTTTATTAAGCAGTTCCGGATTAACACATAACAGTTGTAAAGCAGTAAAAGATGTTGGTGTCTAACGCCAAGCTAAAGACATGTAAATGTATTTGAAAATAGGAGCAATGAATCTTGAGGAAGTTTTAGCAGTCTGATTAAATGATTGATTCTAAGACTAGTCTGTTTTAACATCAGAATGAAAAGCAAGAATGCGTTAAAAAAAAATATAGATGGCAAAAAACTGGGAGACAAAATTTCCATTCCATTTTGGTGATCCCTATTCAAGGAAGATGAACTCATACTGGTGCAGAGATTCCTGAGTAGCATAGATAACCTGTTTTACTTCAAGATCTGTGTAACTTATTCTACTTTGGGGGGGGTGGAAGGAAAAGAAAATAAGGTTGAGACTGAATTACTTTGTAAATGCATCACAAAGAGAATGTCACAGAAAAAGAGTATTTTAAGCAACTAAATACTACTGATACAAGAACAAATGAATGTAATTTCACTATGAATGCATTTTGAAAGTATGTTGAAAGTTTCCAAGCCCCAAAAAATAATTTCTAGGAAAAGAAAGTAGAAGAAACCTAACAGATTACAAGTTAAAATGTGATAAATTAAAAAAAAAGGATTGCACAAGATAGTTACCAAGAACTCTACATTCTACATTACTATGTTTAAGAGAATACTACAAAGTGCATTTCTATATGGCACCAGTTAATACAGGCAAGGAGCCACTATTAATGTACTTTGCATCTGAAAAAAGCTACTGAAATGCTGTGGGAACACAATTATACTGCTTTCAGTACTGTGAACTGGAGTTTATCATATATGTAAAATAGAAACAACTAAGAGGTTCCTAATCCTCTCCTTATTCTTGTCTCTCATTTTTGCCCTTCTGGTGCCTATATCATTAGACCAGTGTAAGTGCTCATAAGCCTACATTTTGAACCAGGGAAAGAAATAGGTCTATCTGAAAAATAACCAAACAAAATAAATTACTATTTTATACTCAAGCCAAAACTTGTTTCACTGCACATTCCAAAAGCAGTTGTCCTAGGATAAGAGAAGAAGAAAGGCAAGAACAAAGCATTACAGATTTTGAAGTGGAATTAAAAAAAAAAAAAGAAAGTTTTCAACTGCTGCAAATTAAGATTACATATGAGAAAAAATTATTAAAAATTTAATAATTACATTACAAAATATTTTCTATTCCCTTCCCTTACCTTCCATTCTCTCTTCTTCCCTTTCTTTCCCTTTCCTTCTCTTTGCTTTTCCTTTTCCCTTATCCTTTCCCTTTCCCTTTCTCTGAAAACAGGGGACTAAAAATCAGTAACTAAATATCCAACCTATAAATGAGATTTAAGGGTCTGTTTTCATCTTAAGATGTCTTTTTCATTTTATTTTCTCCCTTCTGTCCCGATGAGGAGGGATAATGAGAAGGCAGCTGGATGGGCAGCTGGCCAAGGTCAATCCACCACAAGTATTTAGGAAAATAATTGTTACCTGGCTTAAACACATCTGAATGTACATGACTATAATGTTCATATTAGTACCTGAGCTAATCACCTTAAGTTTCCTTTATATTCACTTCTAGGCTCAGCTGTCTGGAAGTAGGTGTTTGTTTGTTAAGAAAACTCGCATTCTAAACGTTTTAGTTTATTTCCATAGACTGTTCATGATTTAATATTGACTTACAAAATAAGTCAAAGATTAATTCTGTCCCATGTAACTGTCAGAACAACGAGCAGTGTCTCTGCTCCCAAATACTAGTGTTTGATTGCACAGCTTTTCTCCCTTCTTTTTTCTCACTGTGATCTGTCTCTGAGTAATCAGAAATGAGCAAGGGTTTCAGTTCTTGCTAGGGAAAAATCTTCAGGTCTAGACTTAGGACAGAGATTTTAGTAAGTATTTGATTTAAGATTTTAAGCAGAGTTAAATTAGAAAATGCAAATAATTAATTTTCTTTATGAGTTATAATTTCAAAAAATATGGGGGCTGGGGGAAAGCCAGGTAAAAAAATAGCTGAAGCTATATCATAGATTTGACCAACTATTTGAGATTTGTTTCTCACAATTGCATGTTTTGGGATTACTAGTGTTTCTTCACCATTAGATTTCTTCGTTTGTGTATTACTAATACAGAGTGTAAGTCTTGAAAAACTCCTCTATGACATTTGATAATTTTGCATTGATTTTTATCCTGGTGAACTACAGCATATTTTTTAGCGATCTTAGAACAGCATACTTGGTGACATCTTGAATCAAGGTTTACAATGAGAACAGTTTTGCTGCACGCACAAATCTGCATAGTAGAAAGCGTTTTAACAATACTACTTTTGTTATATTTGACTTATATTTTAGGTCTTTCTTAGTCTGTTACATTGACTTACAATATTGTTTGACAAACAAAGATAAGTACAACAGCAAGAGAGAAAAAGTACTTTACTTCAAGAAACTACAAATTGCATCTGTGCAATATGAGCTCTACCATCTAATCCTTCAGTACTGTAAAGAAAGCAATTTTCTCTTAAAATCGCATTCAGTTGCTTTTTGTTTGCTGTTACAATGCTAGTGCACACCATTAAACCACACAGGTGCATATTAACAGTATCATCAAATACGACACAAAAGGTCTGATCCTACATTTTACATGCAATCCAAACTCCCACTGAAGTTTAGAATCGTACATAATAATAAGAAAGCAAGGAGTTTTTCTGTACAATAGTGTGAATTTAAAATCATAACTATGGTATGCAATAAGAAATTACTTCTTTTAGAAACAGCAAAAAAGGATGTTTCTGGAAAACCAAAATCTGGAAATTAGGGTAAAATCCAACTACAGAAATAAACTATTGACTTTCTATGTGACTTTGCTGGGCAGCTGATATATTACAGATGCTTTCCCATTTCTGATAGTGCAACGACACTTACCACTGAAGAGAAAGGAAACCTGACTGCGAGAGATAGTCAGGGCAATTTATGACAAAGGTGAAGAAAAGCAGTGAGGTAAACAGAAGTTTTTCAGTTAACCATAGAACTAAATTATTTAGATTAAAAGGACCTATAAGGGTCAACTATTTCCAAGTCCATGCAAAAAGCAGGTCCAGTTAATGGGGTTTGCCCAGATCTTCATCCAGCGAGTTTTTGGTATTTTCTATGGCAAAGACTACACAATCTCTTTGGGAAGCTTGTGGCAGTGCTTAAGTATTCTCAGGGTTGTCATGGTTTAAGCCCAGCCCGCAACCCAGAGCCATGCAGCCACTCGCTCACTCCCACCCCTTCCTCCCCTGGCTCCCGGAGGGATGGGAAGGAAAATTGAAAGAATGTAACTCCCACGGGCTGAGGTAAGAACAGTCCAGTAACTAAGGTATAACACAAAACCACTGCTGCTACCACCAATAATAATAATGATGAGGGAAATAACAAGAAGAGAGTATACAATTGCTCATCACCTGCTGACCAATACCCAGCCCGACCTGAGAAGCAATCTGGGCCTTCTGGGTAACTCCCCCCAGTTTCTATACTGGCCATGACATGCTGTGGTATAGAATACCCTTTTGGTTTCGGTCAGGTGTCCTGTCTCTGCTTCCTCCTGGCTTCCTCTCCTCCCTGGCAGAGCATGAGACTCAGAAAGTCCTTGGT
>JANHGB010056957.1:0-19794 GCA_026283785.1 Coracopsis vasa
GAAGTATCTCCATTCTGTGCTTGCATAGCAGCCGGAGCAGTGATGAGATATAGAGCAATGGCTCAGGTCAAAGCTTCATATTTTTAAAAATGTACTGAGATGATAGGGAACTGTTTGCATGGCAGTGATCCAAGCTCTAAAACCACCATAAATGCATATTTACATGGCAGATTAACATGATTTGCTCTCAAGATCTTGCACAATTTTTGAACAAGGTCTTCCATAGCCTGAAATATACTGCAGAGAAATGGTATTTCCACCACCACAGACTGGGCTTGTCCTTCAGGCCAACAAAAGAAGCTCTGGCTGCTCCAGGTCAAGGCAGACTCAAGCGTGGGCAGCCTCACTGGGATCCCCGGTAATTTACTAGCAGTCGGAGAGGATAGAGAAACTAAGCAGAAGGCCTTTGAGTGCCTAATTTTAGCAGATCATAATGTGCCCACAGAAACGTTTCTAGGGACTTTGAAGTGGAATGGTTGTGGCATTCATAGGCATACTAACATTCAATGACTAGATGCAAAGATCTCACAGCTTCATCAGTGATACACCTAGATTAAGCTGCTTTTGTGTTAAATGTTAATATGGCTGTACTATGTACAGGAGCTGTGTTAATGTAACGTGTGACCCAATGGCTCTGCACAGAAATGAATTAACAGTCACAAGTGAAAATTTGTTTTGCTTTGCTTTTTACAGAGGGACACTGAAACTGAATGTTATTACGTGTTAAAGAATTCAGCTGTATATCTAACATCTTTATTATATACCGTACAAAATGAGAGGAAGGAGAAGTATGAATATGAGTAAGGAGAAATATTCCTTATTTAATCTTTCCTCAGCCCTTCAGTGGCTTCGGGGACTTAGATAGAATTGGTGATATATGTATTAGGCATCCCAGAAAGATGCATTTCTGAGCTGGAGGCAGAAGTCAGGTTTCCTCAGTGTATTGGGTCAAGAGTTACTGTGTCTGCGCATCAGCAGGGATAATTGCACCAGACCAGCAATCAGGATCTGCTTACCTTTGAGTATGTAGCAGGCTAATTGACTTAACTGAGATTACATACAGGCTTAAAGTTAGTCATATACTTTGCTGGATTTGTCATTAATCCTATGGCCTGCGATATATGGAAGCTTTATAGTGAACTTAGAGGCCACTGAACTGATCTTCCCTGAAAGGCCTCTCCTAGAGGAAGGAGAAGGGAAACAGTTTTGTTTGGCTTGATTTTGTTTTGTTTTCTAAATAAAATCTCCTGAGGGACTAGAATGCTTGACAGGGGAACAACTGACCTGTGCTTTTAACTGGCACTGACTAATCCCATCCTGAGCCTTTCCCATCTAGTTCAGAGTATCCATCAGCAAATCTCAGGCTGTTTCCTGAATTTTACTTGGTATATGATGTAAAACACATTTTAGTCAATTAAATTATTGTGAGTGTATTACTGTGGATGCTGCCTATTCAGAAACTGAAATGTACACTGTTGTGTTTTGATACCAGTAAACACCTTGAAAGAGGAGTAGCTCACTGTCAGTATAAGCTTTGTGATTTTGTTGCTGAAGCATTATTTCAAATGAATAGCGAAAAAATGGGATAGGGAAATGCACTAAAAAAAAGAAACATTGACTTCTTAGAGACCATTGTGAAACTGAAAATTTTTACTATTATTTAGGATTAAAAGCAGTTTCAGGGATTCTACCTGCTGAAGTCCAATGCCAATTTTTGTGGCATAATCATCACATCTTACTTATAGAGAAGAAACAAACAACAAAACTATTTCTCCCATGTTACATATTTCTGAGGATTTTGTTACACAGAGCTAATTTTCTCTGACTTTTTTGCATTATCATTTCATGTTACATTCATGGCCCAGAAAATGTCTTGCATTTCACTTCGAAAAAAAAGAAAGAAAAAATGAAGGAAAAAGTACATCAAAGTTTCTGTAGTTGTGGAAGTTTTGACATTTCTCTTAGAGGGAACATAAACAAAAGCTTCACTTTATTATATTATTCTAAGCCTATTATTTTATATTACCATTCTGAATTTTTCCTGACATGCCCACAGTACACCAATGTTATATAAAAGCAATGTAATTTTTTGGATAAACAGAAATATAAGAGAATTTGAATACTGAGATACCAAAAACTCCAGCTCATCTGATGGGCCTCAGGACCTCATATGAGGTAGAGATCATGGCTGACTCATATTAAAAATAATATTTAATTTATTTCAGCAATATGAAGTGTGTTGCTCCTAATTATGAAGATATTTTGTTCTGAAAAACAAGTCTAAAAGCTTTAGTTCCTCATCCTTTACCTGAAAGGTGAAATAGTGCAATTGGCCCAAATATTCACCCTCATCTAACTCTGCTAATTGACTTGTCACAACTTTCAGGATCAATATTTCTTCCTTTACAGAACTTTTCCCATGAGGAGAAAAATCATCAGAAACCTCTATGGCTTGAAAACCAAACAAATCTTGGGGCATCTCTGCTGTTTCCTTCAGATAAGGCCTGTGGCAATATAAATGGAGCAAGTAACACACCTTCTGTCCTATAGAAATTTTGCTGTTTCTTCTTAGGTCCACAGCATTCAGGAAATTACAAATCATCATTTAATGTCTTAGAGCAGGGAAAACTTTCTTGTAGTCTGTTCATTTTGGTGACTGCTTTAAAACAAAACATGTCCATTCCTTTTTCCTTTCCTTATTTTCTCCTTTTCCCTTTCCTACTTTTCACAGTAATACAGCTCACCAGTTCACCCAGTTCTAGAGAGTTTTGCAGATAATTTAGTCTTAATTGTGAAGGTATAATTAGAGCAATTGCTTGGAGGATGCTTGAAATGCTAGATGTGCTTTTTTTTGTTTATTTGTTTCAATAGAGGAAAGAGGTGGCATGTGGTTTTCCTATTCATTTGGTGGATGGTATAGAAAACCCAGCATGCAAGAGATTGTGGATAACTTCTCAATTGATTCTACATAGGGAATGATACTGATCGAGCTGCATATTTTGAGATTTATAGCACTGTCTTGCAAGATTATGTGAAGAATTATAAAATATAGACCAGCGTGTTAAGAAGTTAGTAGTTGTACTTAGGAGTCCCATTTTTCTTTCTAGTATCCTGACTCACAGCAAATATCTCAGTGACAGTGTTCTGCTTTATCTGTTATCTAGCAATGTTCTTTTGCTGGTATTCCCATTTATGCAAGTGACTCCTGTTGATATCCAAGCAACTGGGGCAGTGCCAAAGCACATCCTGGTATGTGTGCAGTCTGATATTTCATTTGTATTATTCAGTACTGAGCTTTAAAAAAAAAAAAATCTAATAATTATCAGTTAACTGCAAATTAAGAGTTTCTGCTTATTTTAGAATAATCCTTAAAGTGGCAATTTGGGAAACCATTGAGATAGATTCAAGTCAGTAAGATTGTGATGCAGATTCCATGCAATTCTAGGTTTAAGTCAATCAGTCTAAGTTTTCCCATTTTTAGTTAAATAATAACAACCACCCCCCAGTGGCACCATCCGGCGTCATTTGTATATTGGGCCAATGAGACAGAATATGTGACATTTTCTCCTCATGTGTTCTTGCCATCTCTTCTGCACACCTCATGGTAGGTTCCCTGGGTACCAGTACCAGTCAGTGAGCAGGGTTGGATGATGAAGGTTTCAGTTCACTGCAATTTCAACAGTGTAAATGCTGGTGCAATTTTAAAACAGCTGTGGGTAACCTGTCTGACCGCTGAGAAATTTTGTTTGCATTTTATATTTAGTCATTTGTAACAGCACCACTGCAAAGCCAGCATGGAGGTGCCATTCGGCTTTGCTTGTTCACTCCTTGCAGTTCATGGGAGTGCAACTGTCTCATGGGGAATGTTGAACATTTCACAAAAGCAAAGAAGGTCTGATTGAATGAAGGCTTAAGAATGGTTTTTTTCGGTTTATGTTTGAGATGAGGTTTGGGGCTATATAGATGGTAAAGTACCCAGCCATCAACCCTAGTGCCACTCTGTCACTTCCTGACATGCTTTTGAGTGTCATTTTATTAACGTATAGAGACATGCAAAAGCATGACCCTTAACGTGATGCTATCTGTGAGTCTCTAATCTAGCAGCAGCACACAGAGCAGGGTTTAACTGGGGTACTGCAGGGAGCCTACAAACTGCTCCACAACTCCAACAAGGGCAGCCACATTAAGGGTAAAGCCATGGAAGGCCTGGGGGGATCATGGGGGTAGTGGGGTGTGTGCTGGGGGTCTTGAGCCACTCATTGTCATTGCCTGCTCATTTCTGCCCACCCATGTGACATGAAGAGAGGATGCATAAATGCCTGCAGTGCTGGCAAATAGCACAACATATATCTGTTGTCTGGCATGAGTGAGCAGAAAGATTCACCATAAAGCCGAAGGAGGCTCCGTGATCTTTGATGCCTGTCAGGATGAACATTTAAAAGATGTTTAAGTTATATCACTACTCCAGGCAGCAAACAATATGGAAACATTAGTGACCGTCACTCTCAGCTGGTGGAAGGAAAGATTTGTCCTTCTGCATTACCACAGAAAGCTTCTCCTCTTAGCTAGCTTGCTCATTTATAACTGGGGTTGGAAAGTGCAAACCAAAATGAAACCTGCATTAAAAAAATTTTGTGGGCTGTACAAATCATAAGGGTAACTGCTTCACAAAATACTGTCAACTGAGGCATATATTTAAAAGGTTAGATAAAATATCTCCTAGCCATTTTTTCCAGTTCTTTTCTTTTTATAGTCCACTGCAAAACAACAATAGATAAAAAGGTTGTATATAATGCATGTATATTTTGTTGTGTTTTTTTTTTTTTTTCACCTTTCCCAAAGGAGTCTCTGTGCTTCCCACACTAATTGTAGGTTTTTCTGAAAATGCAGCATGAATCATTTATAAATAAAGAGACTTTAAAATCCCTAAAAGACTCCCTGAGGTATTCAGTATTTCAGCATAAAATAACTGTTAAATGGAGTTATTCTGAATTAGCTTTTACTGGAAAGTGGTGAAAATAAAGTTTTCTTTTGACTGTGAATGTGCAATAATTCTTTTACACAGCTACCCACGGTAATTGACAAGCGATTTTCATAATTCAGGTTTTAGCAAAGAAATCATCTGAAGTGGCTAACATTAAATGAACAGAGCTGCTATTAAAACATAGCTTTCAAGAAAAACTGCATGAGATGTCAGAACTAGGGGCTCTGTGTTGAGACCTTAAATCATAATTCTGGTTACGAAATAAAAACACAGACATTCAAGCCCCACAGCGAATTCATACATACACCCTCCTCACACATGCATACACACACTTACACACTCTTGAAAATGATAACGAATGATTTCTTATCTTTTTCTTAAAATCCTGTGATTATTTTAGTACACAGATAACCCTAGAAAGACACAGCACTCAGAAAAGGTAACTGATTTGCATGACTCCTTTGGACTTTGTAACCTTGACTGTCCATACTCACTGTACAATCAGAGGTCACATTTGATCTCTCTGTGTAAAATTATGCAGAGGAAGCTTCCTCAACACTTTGTAGTTGATTGACAAATTGGTCTGTCACTCAAATGCTCCTTCAACTTATTGTGAGCAGTAAAGAAAATTATCTGTTCTGTGCATATGTGAGAAAAAGCCTGTTCATTAACCTCTAGTCTGCTGAAGCTGTGGAACGTACAATGCTTCAAGGAATATGTACTATATATGAAAAGTATGTAAAAGATACAGGTGTACATATATGTATTTATGTCTATATTTGTGTGTGTGTAACATATATAAAAATGCATGTCCATAATGTAGCAGAGTGTATGATATGTATATATTTCATACGTGCATGTAGACATTACATGAGTTTCTACAGTGAGCTTTAGACATTCTTTTTCATGAGCTTTGTACATGTACGTAGCTGCAGATAGGTAATGCTTTCTACAAGTATTTGGTATAGCATGCTTCGTAATCTAAGACGCCTGTGACTATTATCCCTCAAATATTCTGCCTACACTGTAGCTCTCAGATGCTAGGTTATTTACAAACATAGCTGTATCACAAGTGCAAGGATTTAAAACCAACTGACAGTTAAGGTAGGGCCTAATTCACTTCAAGTGTTAAGCAGAGGCAACTAGGATAGATTTAATGGAGCTGTGCCTGTTTATCTCAGCAGCAAATTTAGTTTTACATACCATGGAATACTCATCTGGTATCCAGTTGCTTCAGCCTGGGGAAATTTTTGCAAATCATGTATATGTATGTGTCTCTTTTGTACCCTTTGCTAACTACTAGTCAGTGTACTTTTATTTATCGGTCTGATCTAGGTGAGAAAAATTAATTTCCCTGGGCATTTGTCTCTAAATGCTCTATGTGTAGCTGAACTGAGGCTCAACTGTGATATCTATGTAAAAATCTGAGGCTACAAGATTATGACAGTTGTGTGCCTTGTTTGTTGTCTTTTTTGTTTCTACCTAAGCCCTGCACACTGGTACCAGAGAGCAGTCCTGAAGCAAACTCTTCTATTTCAGACTTTGGAAATGTCCTCATCATAGCCCCAACTTGCCAGCTTCTGACCTATCTCTGCCAGTTAGGCAACATGCTAGGTCAGTCCTGGAAAAGATGTGTCTCTGTCTCTTGACAGGATCAGATTGATTTTGGGTAAGGTATTTGCTTCAAATCTAGGTTGTTAAGTGACATAGACTTATTAAAAAAAAAAAAAAAAAAGTGCAATTGGTCTTAACATATTTTTTTTTTCAATACAAAACTTTTTGCTTTTACAATTTAAATTTTTTTCTTTGCCAGTGGGTGAGTAGCTTGAAGTCTTTCAAACACTGAGCTTTCTATAAAATCCAAATAATTCCCTGTAAATCAAAGTACTTGGCATGCTTGCTGCAAAGCCTGAAGCTTTTTTTTTCTTTTTTTTTTTTTTTTAAGGTAATCTCTAGAAAGTAGTTTGTACTCATGTTTTCACAGTGATTAAATATGCAAAGTAATTTTCATGATTATCACCCCGTTCTGAACCAAATCAGATGCGGCTATGCTTCTCTTTGTACAAAGCCAGTTATTGGATCAGATTCCAAAACAAATCCCCTGAATTTGGCGGATCATCATTTTAAAAGGGGGCTTGTTAAGGTAATGATTAAATTAAACCACCCCTTTAAGAATATTTAGATCTGGTCCGCCAAGCGGAACGGTCTAATGGTTTTTAAATTAGAAGCTGCGAATGCTACTGAATTTCTTTTGTGGGTCAAGTGGGTATTAACAAATGCTAAGACTGTTCTCTCTTTTGTCATCACCTTGAAATCTGCAAAGAAAAGCGAAGAGCGGGAAAGACACAAGGAGAGAAGCAGTGTTAGTATTTAACATCAGTGCTTTTTAACCAAGGGCAGACTCAGATTTACAAGGTTCGACAGGAGAAGGTAGGAGGTGATGTTGCTAGTAATCTCTTCATACCTTGGTCTTGAGAGAGAGACTGGAGCTCAAATCTTCAAGGAAGTGAAGAGCTCAAGTGCATTCAATTCTGGCAGTCTTAAGCTATTGCAGAGGTGTAATAGCCAGCTAACCACAGAAGCGTGGATAACAACCCATACCTGTGGCTTCCAGATTTCTTAACCCTGTCAATTTTAAATGTGCTTTTTAGCCTCATATGCCGCTGGGAGTTTGTGGCTGGGAGACAGTGTTTGCTTGTGTGGAGAGGATGGCTGGGCTCTTTCCAATACAAAAGACTTCAGTCCCTCTTTCGGATACCCTAAGCAAACTGTGTTTGTCACTAGTATTTTTCATCCCATAGCATTACCTAACACCAGAGTTCTGTGAATATTGGATTTATGGGGCATAGTAATCTCCCTGGTGGGAGGAAATCCACAATAAAATATAAATCTGTCAAGTCAGGTCAAGTCACAGCTAACAAAATACCAGTGCTGCTGTTCTGTGCTTAGTCCCTGTTTCTTTAAAGTCATACGTAAGTTTCTGAAAATGGCACCCCTTAGCCGAAGTTTTTTTATAATAGGATGGTTTAAAAGAAAGATGTTGGAGGGTTGGTAAGGGCAGAGGTAAAAGTTGAGCTGCTCTGAGGAAAGTGGGTGAGAAATAGCTTTCTGTTTATTCAACAAAATCCTTGTGACTATTTTGTTTACAAATAGCCTTCTAAGCAAAATGGGTAGTAGTGAAAACCAGGCTTGGGCTACAGAAACAGCTGTAAGTGGCGAGGTGTACTTCTGCAGGTGAAAAAGTCAGTTTTCAGTTGACTGAATTATGACCCTTTAGAAATTGCATGCTTTGGACATGTGGTTTGGTACAGTTTGTGTAAGGCTTTTTGCTAAGCTTATAAAATGTGCACTAGAGGAAAGACATGCTTTGTCCATGTGTATATATGTGTTGAGGAAGGAAGAAAGGGTAGGCTAACTGCTGTGAAACTAATGATTTTCTGACCTAACAAATTGGTTAGGGAAGCTGGCTTACTGTACTGAGTCCTGGCTTTATTCTTTGCAAAGCAAATACACAAAGTGACCAGGTAAAGACTGATTCGTATGATGTAGGATTTACAGAAAGAAATACCACTCTGATGAATCCAACATGCTGGCTTCATTTTGTTACCTACTTTGTCTTACCAATCTGCAAAAGTTCCAGTGAGGTGCTGATAAGTTTTGGACAATGAAAATATAATTAGGGGAATGTTACTGATTAACACCTGAGAATGTATTAAATCATAATTCACGCTTGCTAAACAATGTTGAGTCTGGCTCTTGCACATAGACATGGTGCTGCATTTTCTGATTCACAGTGCTGGTTTTAAAAACTGGTTTGCATTCTTGGGAGCTGTGGACAGTTCTATATAATCTTCCATATACTGTGCAGTAGTTTGCAGTAAAGCAAACCAAATGTTTTAATGCATATTACAGGGAAGATGATGCTGAAAATCTAGGAAGCAATTATGATATGTTCTACTGGTTAATTTTCCTCATCTGAAAAGCTCTTGTCAATCATGGCCAGATTTCTCTTGCACAAAAATAGTAATAGATTCCAAGTAAAAAGCATTGGAAATTAGCAGTACACAAAACTGAAAAAGGAAAGTCTGTAGTTCTGACGCGAAGAAAGAGAAGGTTATGATAGATATACGTGAAGTATGGTTATATATACACTGGGATCTCCGCTTTACCATTTTAAATAATAGAGGAGCCATTAAAGTTCATCAGATTCTATTTTGCATATGAGATCTTATAATACATAGTAAACCTTTGTTTTACATTGCTGCATGTAAATATTCTGATATTTTGGTCAAGAAACCATTACACTTTTTTTTTTTTTTTTTTTTTGAAGCTCAAAAAGTTCTTTCCTTCTCACTAAAATGCTGTCTACTATACTTCAAAACTGGACTCAGAAAGAATACTCCTCATAATAGAAAGGTTTAAATGGGTTGGAATCAAGCCATCAGACTGTGAAGTCTAATCTAACAACATAGTGATCAGGTTATAATGAAATTCCTTCATAAGGAGGCCCAATTCATAATTAATGAAAGATCACAGCATTAAGATCACAGCATTTTTTTGTTCTTTCCTTGAAAGCAGAGGCCACTGATGATTTTATGGTCTGTTTGGACTGTTTCCTTATTCCCAACTATATTTTCCCTAAAATAAAAGTTTCATCAAAATTATCTCCCAAAGTGTTTAGTGAATGAAACTCTGAAGCAGTTCTGCTTTGTACAAGATCATCATAGGTTCAGTTAGTTTGAGAAAGAATCAGCAGTCAAGTTCATTTTGAGATAACAACTTTTCCAAGGTGTATGTCCACCTTGATTCCCTCTGTTTTTTAACTTGCAGTTTATTGTAGAGGCTATCTATGAACAATCACTAAGCCTGGATCCTCATTCCTGCCTTCATCCAGGCAAAAATGCGATTGAGTCTTGGATTTTGGTTGGGGCTGACAGTTCAAAATTAACTCATCAGTAGGTCCCTATTTTCCAAGGGCAGAGAAGACTGTATTTCTTTACCATGTCTTGCAAGCTCCCTGGGAAAAGAGGTGTGTGTTCTGTCAGGCAGAACAGTGTGTTTTCATCAGCACTTCAGAAGTGCATGCAAGTATTGACTCTGTTTCTAGCCAAAGAAAATGAGAATGAATAAAGCATATAGGTTTATAATATCTTCGTCTTCTTTCCAGTGTTCTGGCCCTAAGCCTGAGAACCACCCTTTCTAGAAGCAGACACTGTAAAGTGAAGTTCTGCCTCTAAATGCCTTTCAGAGCCTGTTGTTTTGGCTATGTTGCTGTTGCTTCATAGAAGTATCCAAGCGGCAACACCTGTTCCCAAAACTGCAGGCATGAAATCTGTGACCACAATTACTTGCAGATTGAAATCATTGGCATAAAGATGGAAACCAGGTTAAGAGTCTGTTTTAAATTCACCTATACTATATCTTAAGCAGGTTTTCACAATAGAATAAAAAAAGCATTATAGCACAAAGAAATTAAATGGATATAACCCCATGTAAGATTTTTTTATTTTATTTTATCTGTTTGGAACATTTGTTTGAGGTTTGAATGTGAATATTTTTAGGCCACCAATATCACCTGGCATCTAACATTCTCTGCTGAGCTCTGAGGTCAAAACTCTGCTTTTGGGTTATCTGCAGAGGGGATCTTGACTGCATACTGTGCCCTTGATCCCTGCATAAACGAGCCATTGAGGTCAGTATGAATTTCATGTGCAGATTAGAGCTGTGTAAGCTCTTCACAACAAAATCTGAGATTATCCAAAAGCCTCTAGTAGTTTGGGGTTTGAATGGTGAAATAAACTTGAAAGAGTTTTATGTAGAATTTTTCTAACAAACTTTTCAAAGAAAAAAATGAAATTGTTCCTCTAGATGAGAAGGATTGTTATTATTTTAAATATTCAATACCATGATTTTGCCTCCTGGTTTCATCTGGCCTCATGAAAGGCATGTGGATTAAATAAAAATCAGTCAGAAGCAATGCCTATACTTTTGAATTTTACCAGCAAACCTTTAGATACATGAAAGATAGAACCTGAATGTCTTGGTTCCAAATTTTGAGCCCCAGGAAACTGGAGGATTAGAAGAAGAAGTAATGACATGTACCAAATAATCAATTTGAGTCATAGATTGCAAGCATCCTTCACCCTCAACTTAGCTAGCTGGAGTCAGATATTTTTGTTTCCTGATCATCCCCTACTCAGAGCAGAACCTGGGGAATATAAAGCATAGGATTATAAATCACAAGATGGCCTAAGAACTGAAACTAGTGGGAGTTGCAGCGCTGTCAGTCATAAACCTAAAGGTACGAATCTGTTGTGATGAATGAGAAAGAAGCTTTCCCCCTAAATATTTGCAAATTCGGATCTCTCTTTGTACAACATTTTTAGTGACCCTTAAGCTGTTTAAATTTTGCTTAAAGTGACAGATTCCTGATGTCTGTGGGTGAATTCTCTGAACAGGGAGGGCAGGACTACCAGGAGAGCTGTTCTTCCCTATCACTAAAATACAATGATAAGATCACCTAGGCTGGAAAAGACCTTTAAGATCATCAAGTCCAACTCTTATGCCAGGACTGCCAAGTCTACCACTAATAATGTGACAAAAATTGTAAAGATATATTTACCTGCTCGGATAAAAATGGCTGCCTTTAGAAGAGTTTTAGTCTACTAGTAAATAATGTACATTTATCAAAGATTTATAAATATGTATTTAACCAAAGCAGTCATTCTGGTCTCTTAGATAATTAATATGCATTGGAGTACTTTCCATTAAAGACTTCTGCCTCTTCTTTTGACTTTAAAAACCAAAGAAGTTAAATGCAAAAAAAAATAATATTAAAAAAAAATAATTCAACCCACTGAATAATGATAGGCTTGGGACATAAACCATAAAAAAAACAGGACACAGAAACTTCATTAAAACTTAAAGCTGGAGAACTTGTTCTGTGAACCTGCTTTTCCTTTTTTTGTATCTTCTTCTCCTCCTTGACAGCTAGAATTAAAGGACAAAGTGTCAGCTTAATTTTAAACTTCCTGGCTTTGGTCCATTTGTGTTGCAGCCTTAATCAGGAAGAAATAGGTCTGTTAGCTCTGTTAAGGGTCATATTATTTTTGGCCCATGGGAGGGATGTTCAAGGTGAACAAAAGGGTACAAAGCTTTAGGCAGGATATTACCAGCAATGAGCTGGGAACCACGTCTGTCTCCTCAGAAAGCTATTGGTATAGGGGTGCTCCCTTTGCATGGGACCAGGGCTGTTCAAGGAGCTGCCATCAGTGGCATCTGAGCTTTTCTGGGGCAGCTTGTCTTTCTGTTGGCCACTAGCCAACTCTTAATTCTCATTTTGGGCCCAAAGTATCTGCCTTGCTTTTCTCAGCTGCAAGTCAGCATTTTCTTAGGCTGTGATCATCTGAAGGTAGGACCTGGTGCTTTTAGGGAACCAAAAGAGCTCTGTTTCTAAATGGCGCTTCCCAGTTACTCCACAAATGAATGATTAGTGACTGTGCTTCTTGATGAAGGGGGTGTATTAAAGCTCGGCAATTTAATTGGAAGAGAAATTTCTCAAATTCTTCACTTGAAATAGAAATGTTTGTGCTTATATTAAAGAAGAAGTGGTAAAAATAGACAATACAGTAAAAGGATATTTGATCTGAGTTACAAATACTAGCATGTCTTACTTTTCTGTCCTGGATTGGACCTATCCAATTTATTGAGTAAATTATGGAGAGATTTGGAACAATATTATGTCCAGCACAAGAAGTGAGGTTTATAAAATCTGTAAGATTCTTAGATAAAGTGTTTTAGTGTTTGATAACAAACTCAAGCTAACAGTCAATGATTCACAAACATCTTCCTACAACAGGGCATATCTGAAAGGCCTCTGAAATCAATAGATAGGATCCCACTGATTTCAGCAGATTTTGCACCATGCTCATGCTAAATCATAAGATTCACTCAGAATTTACTCTGCATGCTGAAAAAGAAATGCCTTTTTTATTTCCCTGGGCACAGAACAATAATGCAATTTTATTCTGTTATACTACTGAGAGAGTGATATGCACACTGAAAGATTAATTCTGATCTCTTAAAGTAGCATTAAGCCAGGGTGTCTTTCACATTTTCATACTGATATGTAGGGAAAGTACTTTCTGCTTCATATGAAATGTTGGCATGATGGCACTGAAATTTAGAATGAATATAATTCCTGCTGTACCAGGGCCCTTATGAAAACAAGACTGTTTATCTTGTGAGGCTGTCTTGGCAAACCAAGGCTTAAATATGAGAAATAAATGCTTTTCAGTTTTACAAGAGCATTGTGCCTTTGAGCTTTGTACTTTTTGTAAAACCCAGGATAGAGTAAGAAGAACCAGTATGAGGGAGGTAAGCTTCCATAACATTATCTCAGAGGACAAATGCACACAGCTCCTTAATAAAGGGCAAGGACGTTTGTTTGACTTTTTAGTTTGTTTTATCATAAGGATGCCATTCATGCTTCTATAATTAAACTTGTTTTAGCGCCTCCATTATAAACTCTTTTTTTTTTTTCCTGCTGAAGCAAATGCTGGCATGCTCCATCTGTTTCAGTGTCCTGGACTGCCTTTTTTTTCATGTTGGATTTTTTTTAGGGGGGTGGTTGATCATTTTGGTTTTTTTTCTTCATTTTGGAAAGGTTTGGGCTTAAGTTTAAGAATGAAAACTGTGTAAACTTTGTGCTACCTCCAAAACTCTGCCTGGCCCTGAGGAATTTTAGGACTTTCTGGAGGTGTCACCATACATCATTCTTGTAGCAGAAAGTGTGGGTTTTTAATAAGATCCTGGACTTGGAATTAGAAAACCCAGCATCTATTTTTAGTTCTGCTAGAGATTGTCTTGCTGCTCTTTGGCACTGCTGAGCTCAGCAGGTGTTTCTTCAGCAACTTCTTCCTTTGTCTTGATGCTGTGACACATGAGCTGTGGTGGTACTTTCTGAAGGGACTGAAGAGTTCCCCATGCCATAGCAGAGAAAGCTGAACAGGCGGTGTGCCTGCTCCACAACCACCATAGTTAGCAGTCTGCGTGTGTCTCCATAAAACACAGACAATAGCTGAAGAATAGATGCTTTGCCTGGTAAGGACAGGTGGGAATAATGACCTCATTGGCACTTGCTACAAATCACCAGACCTAGTCAGGTAGTGCCTTTACTATCTTAGCCTATAAAATACTGTTTTGCACATTTCTTTTTTTCTGTCCTCCCTTCCTAGATGTCTTTGCAATTAAAGGCAGGAACTGGAAGTATATACATATATGTGTGAATGAGTGCAGGGGGCTTATCTTCAGCTTCCTTGTACTTCTTACTGAGGTAAAAAGCAACTGTCAAGCTTGGAGAGGTTACATCTGGTCTACGAGTGGTTAACCTGTTCTACAAATATTTAGTGTGGAAGTGTAAAGCTTTTCAAGTAATTAAACCCTATTCTTAACTACACAAACGCTTGAGCCCTTTGCAACAAGCCTGAAAATTAGTCCTTGGACTACACCAATATACTTTTTTTGTGTTACTCCCTTTAGTCTTGGATGCCTGGAGTAGAGATGCAGGCAGGCTTTCCATGCACCTTGGGATGAATCGTTATGCAGAGAGTGCCTATTGAGGCATGTACACCCACCTGATGCCCATGTCCAGGAGTCACATTCTATTGTTACATTACTGTGTTCAGTGGTTTGCATTTAACATTTGAAAAATGATAGAAGAGCAAGGAATAAAAGATGCAGAGACTAATGTTTCATTTGTGTGTTTCCTAGAGCTTTTACCAACTTAAACTGGTTTAAAAAGAAGAAGTCTTTCTACTTTGGAGTCATCCTAATGTGCCATTTTATCATAAAACCAGAATCCTTTTGAGAAATTTTTCTTGCATTCAGTGGTTTGGAGGCATGACAATATACTGTATTTCTGTGCAGATAACACTTAGTGGCAAACTAGAATAGATATTTTAACCAAAAAGCTGATTGCAGCTTCTGATGCAGAATAAAACCCAAACCCGAACAAGAAACCCCGCACAACAAAATGAACCTTTCACATACCTGTTATCATGTTTTACATACGATTTGTGCTACTATGTTTTATGTACTACTAAGATTCCACGTTATCTTACTTGTACTAAGCACATTGTTACAGTCTATATTTGTTTTCTCTCTAGCTTGTTTTTCACCATTTAGCTGAATGCTATTTTTATAGAGTTCCGTCTTCAATAAAAGTCCTTGCTTTTGCTAATATAACATTAATTTGTGATTGATCTTTTCTGAAGTGGAGAAGTAAGTTTGAAGCATACATTGGCATCCTGATGGCTTGAGCTGGTCACTGCCAGCTCTTGATCAGCAGCCAACTTTTCAATTAGGAGGTGAGAGTGAGTGATCTGTGCTGGTTTTGCCATTTATCTCATCTCTAAGGAGCGACACATTTTACCTTTCTGAAAACAGCTCCAAATACTCTGCAGTTCAAGTGCATTTTGATCAGTGGCTGATCTCCGCCTTGCATCTGAAAAGTTCACTGGGGTTCTCAGCGCCATTCAAAATGCTTGGAGGTGAAGGCAAGAAACACAGAAAATGATCAGAGTAGTAATGATGATAATACCAGAAAAAGATAGACTGGTGAAGCAGCTAAGATATTATAATCCAAAAAAAATGTTATGGGTAATTTTCTTCTCATAACCTGAGGACAAAAACTTTATTATTCTTTAAACTCCAATATTGCACCAATTCAATTCCAGCTTAAGAACTAAGGTTTCCAGTCCACTCTTCATTTGAAAATGTATCTATCTCCTATTCTTGTTCCCAGTTGTTCCATAAGAACAACTTTTTATTCTTCTTTTTTCATCTTCATAGTTCCTATAATTAAAAGGCATGAAGGAATATTAAGTTACAGAATCTCTGCCAATGTGCTTTCATTTTTGTGAAAGCACATATTTAAAATAATACTAATTTCTCATACAAGAAATAATATATGTTAAAAAAGAAAGGAAAGAAACTCCAAGCTCTCTCTTTTTTCCTGCTGCATTTAACTTTTCTACCTCACAGCTCAGATTGCTTTTTTAATCAAAGCAGTAATGGAAGAACAGTCCTTACACTCAAATGCAATCACATTTAATCATATTTAATATCCTTATTTCTCAGCTGATCAGACTTTAAAAATTTGATTGTTTTAGTTTGATTTAAAACTTAAGGTAAGTCAAACCCAATAAAAAAGTGTATTTTTGTTGTTAATGTGTTCCAATTGTGTGGTTTCTTAAGGTGCTTGAGCTTTTGGCTGTTATGTTGTGGAACAGAGATTCCTGAGCACCCTCTCAGAGGAAATGTGCAGAGATTAAAATGATATAATTTTAGCCAAACATACTACATTTTTCATCAGAAAAAAATGAATTGATCTTATGATACATTAATCTTAGTCCTACAAGAGACAGTGTGATTATACTGCATTATTACATTGTCCCCTTCTGTTGTTTTCCCTGAACAAGTTTCACAACAACCTTCAGTGGCATGAGATTCTGAGTTCTTTTACTCCATGGTAAACGCACAATAATTTCAGTTGACATGGAAGTCTCCCATCTCTGCCTGCAGTCTTCATTTTCAGGTTGTAAACAAAGGACTGTAGATGAATTCATGACTCTCTTTTGACTAAAGTCCATTATATTTGCTGCAATTATCCTCTAAGTTCTAGAACATCATCTAACACACAAAATGCTTCCTTGTATTAACATAAAGGCAAACTGTGTACTCAATGTGTCAGTCTTCCTTTTGATGAACGGTACCTGGTTTCCTTTATCCTTAGATTGGATTATACACTTCACATGGGAGCATACTAGTTGAAAGTCCCATCATAACCACCAATCATGATGATGAAACATGCCCGAAGACTATACGCTTTAAGAGCAAAACTTGAGAGACCCATTTGACCTGAAGTGAGGTGAGTGTAGATAAACACTGCCTTGACATCTCAGAAGTGCTTATACTACTTGCAATCTTGCTTTCATGAGCATGAATAGAACAATTATGCTTTCGTATAGACCGACCCTGCAAAATACACTAAAACTTAATCCTTCCAGTCCAGCAACACGCATAAATTTGCTAAGCCACAGAACTGAACAAAACTAATGAAATGTTCCATTCCTTGTTAATTTGATGCATGTGTTTCGTGTGGGTGAGAAGGAACAGAGCAGGAAAGGGCAGGCTTGTGCCAAAGTTCAGGGTCAAGTCACTGTGGAGTTTTAACACAATCTCAGAGATTGATCTTTGGATTTCTGGAGCTGTTAGACCATGACAATTTGACAGGCATGTGTAAAGCATAGGAAAGTTCCTTTTGAGATACAGATTAACAGCAATGAGAAGTAATCAAAAAGGCCTGCATGCTGTCTGTGTTGGCATTGTGGATCAGAGTCTTAAATGGAAAGACTATAATTCTATTAATTTAGCATGAAGGTGAATTTATAAAATGATGGACACTGCTTGGGAATCTGGTATGCCTCAGACGTAAGCTTTTTAACTTCAAGGTCACATTAACATAGTTTTATGGTTACCCTCTTCAGTGCAGACCTGTTATCTGGAGAGCAGATATTACTTTCTGTAAACTTCATTATATGTGCAAAATCAAAAAACAACACAGAGAGTGTAGTTCTGCTTGGCAGGGAATACTATCCTTGTAATATATTCCTGGTTGCTGCTGGTCCATCTACCCAGCCATGTCACAGCACCTGTGAGACAAGGTGGAAAGTGTAAATGCAAGACAGGGGAAGTGCATTGTAAGCCTGCGAATGTGGCTTTCCTGTACTGACTTTCAATAAGTCCCCTGTGTTCCTAGCTTGGCCATTTATAGAGCATTATGAATAGTGTAATTTTTTTAAAAAAATACTAGTCCATAACCTTATGTCTTAATCATGTTCCAGTTGGGTAGCAGTACTCTGCCTTACGCTGTTCAGCCTCTTGTTTCACTCTGTGAGTTCATTTTAACAGCCAGAATTATTGTGAGGCTGCTGCTTAGTTACTATATGCCGCTCAAGAGGTGGATGGATTTTGAAGGTAATGTGAAATGATTCACTCATAGCTTGCAATGTAGTTTGGGACAGAAGGCACTGCATTGATATAAGATGATGATTTAAGGTTTGGCAGACATTGAATAACAGTTACCGTGCATTTTTCCTCCAAATTCTCCTAATTCAACTTAATAGGCAAATCATGTTTTCTCTCTGCTTTCCTGACCATCCTCCATTAACCTGCAGTCTTTGATAAATATGCATTGCCTTATAATGTTGCATAAACATTTTTTAGATGGCAAATAGAGAGTAAACAAAACCCAAGTTAAAATGATTTGATGGCTTATTAATCATTTATATGAAGCTTATTAATCAAAAGGATACTTTAAAACAAATGCTTTCTTCCAAAATCACAGAACAGAGGTGATGCTGGCCTTACCTCTCTTAGGAGGTGGAGGTTGACAGGAGTCAGTTTTCCATCATCCTTGGTTCACTTTTAAAAGTTCAAACTTCAGGAACAGGAGGACATCCCCATACTAACTCACTGTCTCTTTCTACATGTGAGTCTTTTATTCAAGGGCTTTGCGTGCTCCTGGTGAAAAGGTCACCGTACACAAAAGTCTATCTCCTCCATCACAGTTTCCTTCCATTTCCTTGGTCCTTCATTTACTGCTAATTTTGTCTTCTCTCTCTGCCACATCTCTTCAGAGCCTGGTGAATAAATGAGGAGTTGATTCAAAACCCACAAAGAACCTTCTTCCCCCCCCAGATTACCTCTCCTTTGCTTGAGGTTTCAGCACTCCAAGTGACAGGACAGCAATACAAGTGGTTTGTTCAGTACTCATGACAGTTGATTGAGTGCCAGGCTGGGAAATGAAAATTAGGACTGGAGGCTGAGAAGAAAGTGCCGATGGCAGGACTGCTCATGTTGGAGATGATCCCAGCTGAATGGAAATCTTTGGAGAAGGGGGGAAATATGCTGACAGGAGTGTAAGGAGAGTAAAACCGGTAGACTTTCTGCAACTATTCTTAAAAGGTAAATTGGCTACTATTTGTGAACTGATACTCAACAGGCTGGTTATTGTATTACTTCTGAGCTTCCACCTCTAGAAGCTCTGGTTCAATATTGCTGGGCAGCTGATCCATGGTGGTAAAGGAGCTGGTTCCTAAAGGTATGGAATCATACTGTAATTATTCTGAGCTCTTAAATCAGAGCTTTAGTAAGAAGTAGGTGCTCTTGGTCAAGTTGTTCTCATTGATGTATTCTTAAAGTTATGGTGAAAATTCTGGCTCATGTGAAGTCAACAGCAAATTTATGCTGATTTTGTAAGGGCCAGGGTTTTACCTGTAATTTGAACAAGGGAGTGCATCTTTTGGCATGTGTCAAACTTGTCATGGTAAAGCATAATCACTTCCTAAGTGTTTAACTTGCCTGACTGAATATGAGTTAACAGATACATAGGCTGGTCCACATTTAAACATGTTAGGTGGATCATGTTAAAATTCACTCTTTAATTCCTAGTCTAGACAAAGTCACACTGTATAAGAGAGGGACGAAGCTGTCTACAGTGTGGGTGATTAATGGGCTGAAAGCAGATGTGAGATATGAAAGAGTTTGTAAGCCTCCTCTACTACCTGGAGGTAAAGTTTGGCTGTCACAGGCAAGAGAAAAGGGATAAATTTCAAAGGAGGCTGAAACTGCAGCCAAAATGCATTAAATGATTACACGGCCAGGACTTACTTTGATCACACCTCAAAAGTAAAACAAATACAAGCATGAAGAAGAAAGGTTCCACTCCCCCCGCCCGCCCCCCCCCA
>JANHGB010056957.1:19804-58361 GCA_026283785.1 Coracopsis vasa
AAGAGCTTGAAAGGATGAATTCATTAAAGGAAAACAAGCTCTCTAGGGCAATGGTAGCAAATATGACTGGGTGTTTTAAATCCCTCATCCCCACTGTATGGGTGAATGTGGCTCTACTTAGGGCAGTGGTATAACCCTGCAGTTTCACTTGATCCCCAGGGAGAGAAGGGGGTTGCTCTGAACCTTTGCATATATATGAAATCTATCTGGAATCAAGTGTGGCCTATCTAGTGCACTTTGTGCATTCTGGTATGCATGTAACCTAATACAGAAGTCATCAAATAACTGAAGATGGAAAAAAGACAGAAAATGAAATAATACCAACTTACATGGAGTAATACCTGTGGATCGCAGAGCTGCAAAACCTGGTGTCATCATCTCCATTTTAAAGACAGAAAATGAGAGAAGGGAGGTATGAAAACATTTATTCCAGTCAACCAGGCTATGAAAGGTAAAAATCCTAGATCTCTCTTTCGATCTATTGCTGTCTTTTAAACAACTGCTAGGAAAGAAAGAGGGAAAGTATATTGACATATATTTTAGCTCTCTGGATATTTACTTCAGAATGGATGTTTCAGTCCAAGCCCACACCTGATAATATTTGTCTGTTTACACTTCCAAACCTTTGGAGGTCTTAAGTAACTTTATAATATAATCATGAGACATGCAAAAGACTACAGTCCCATTTCTCTGCCCCACTTTTCCTGGATATGTAAGAAAAAAAACAATGTAAAACTCAAAGAAAGGCAGCATCACTGTGTTGTCTGATAGCTTGCATAGAAGAGACCAAGCACTTGAATTTGCAGTGTCCTGTACCTTGTGTAGTTTCACCCATCTGTAGATTGAAGAAAATTTTAGCAAGAGAGATGGTGGATCTCCAGGTTACTTTGTTCTCCTCTCTGGAGTCTCTACATTGTTTGGTGCGTCACACACAGCCTCAGAACCCCAGATTACCTATTTTCAGAAAGGTAAAGTGACATATTTGCTCTAGAAATATCTGACAGCTAAGGCAAAGTTTGTTTTAAAGCCCAGTAAAACTCAGGGCTGATTTTTAATTTATAGTAGATATCCTTGTGCATGTGGGGACAAAGGTCCTCTCAAATCTTCATAAGAAAAAGTATAAAGAATTTCATCTTGTGTCAGTGATTTCCTGGACATCTGTGCTGATTGTGATATATTTATTTATTTATTTGTTATAGAGCAAAAGCTCTAACAAAATAAAAATATACCAGCAAAATAACTCCTATCTAGATATTTAACTGTGCACACTCTAGGAGTTTTTTTCTGGCATGCTAGAACCAGCAAAACTTTTCTGATGGAGAGTAGGTCTATAGACACATTTTCATTAATTCCAACAGCTGTAAGTGTATCTAATTTGACAAAGAAAAGCTCTGATAATACGTTAACAAATAAACATTCATCAAACAACCTGGAAAAAAAAAAAACAAAAACCAAAAAAACACTTTCTTCTTCCTTTTTTTTTTTTACTTAAAAGAAAAATTCTGATACCAAAAGTAGCAGTAGAGAATGGTTTCAATAAGCAATAGAGGCATTACCGCCTTTTTTTTTTAATTTTTATGTTTTCTTATTTTCCTTTTTTTTTCTTTTTCTTTTTTTTTTTTTTTTTAAGGAAAAATGTCATATAATTACTGTCACACTTTTACCAGTACCTTCTTCAACTTTGATGGCAATAAGTAATATGACAGCCTCAGTTCCTCTTTCAAGGGAAAGGGTGAAGTCTTCATTTACATCTAGAGTAATAGATTAAACTGGAGAATGCATTTTTGTCAGGGAAGAGTGGATGTTGGTGAACTTATGAGCCTACTGCACCTTTTAAAATGAAATATTTAAACAAGTGGAACCTTACGTGGTTGATGCATTAAGCTGACATAGGATGTAAATCAAACAACACCTAAATGTCCTTTAACAAAGTCAATTATATTATATAAGCATAACAGAGATGGAACTCCTTTATCCTGTGCATCTGCCAGTTTTTTCTATTGAGATAAACACCTTTCCACAGATGCAGAATATCATTTATAACTGCTCAGTATTGTGCTATAAACATAAAAGAAATTAAACAAAAATGTATTCTTTATTAATGCTATTGAAAAATGGTGTTCCGTAATCTAAACATCTACTGGAAACATCTACTCAGTTTCTGAAATCATCTCTATTAGATTATGTAGATACCATCTATGAAAATACTTCTAAACTTAATCTGTCAAGACTTCAAAGAGTCTATAAGCAAATACTTAGATTTGCATTAGATTTTTGACTTTGAAATCCATTATTGTAAGTTCCTTGCTGACTTTGATGTGCTGCCTTTACACCTCCTCTCTGAGAAAGGAGGTGTAAAGGCAGCACATTAGTTTATAGATGTTCACAGACTGTTTTTCGGATAAGGCCATTTAAATCTCTTTTGAAGGTCAATCCCAGCTCTTATCATTCAAGAAGTAATAATAAAAGAGAGAGTCTGCCTAGAGTAAAGACTGCTTTAAAACACAAAATAGCATGGGTGAAATGGACTTACTTAACTCTTGACCTAGCACAATATCAGCATTCTAGTGATTTGCTGTGACAGTGCCCTGCTAAGGCGTAATGTCAAATTTCAATATAGGTGTATGGAATTAAATGATTAAGGAGAACAAGAGGTTGCAGCTGTTTACAACTAACATTTTTTTGCTTTGTTGTTTTTGGTTTTAGGTTTGGTTTTTTTTTTTTGGTTGCAATTAATAATGTATTGATGAACCATTAAAATACTGCTTGAAACACACAGAAAGATACCCGTGTTCAAACACAGGGCAAGAATATCCTCTGTGCATATGCCAACATTTTCAAATCTGGATGGCTAAAGTTAAACTGTGAAAATAATCTGGAAGCAACTTTCTTGCTTTTCATGGACCTGATTTTTCTCTTCACTAGGCTCCTCTACTCAATACGGAAGTAGGCCTGGTTTGGATTCTCTGCCCCTCTGGTATGAACATCACTTCATTATAAGTCATAGGATAATTTTGAACCATTTTGGAATATTATTGATTTGCTCCTTATTATTGTCTTCCCCTGACCAAGAAAAATGAGAAAGATCTATTTTTCATCTTTTAAGGAGCAGTCTGTATCCAAAGTCTTTTTCTAGTCACTTTGTTTAGGTTCAGTAATTGTCATATATAGCAGTCTTATAAGAACAAAATATTTTCAATGCTGTTGCTTCCAAATAGGAACTTCAGTCTCAGAGGATGCAGCCTTAGTTTTGAATACAAATTTTGGCAAAGAGTGCATTACAAAACACAGAAGAGACTGAAATTATTAAATATGATAGTGAGCATTTGAACATTTAGCACTTTTCCTTTTTTGAAGGTTTTAGATGAAGTTTGGTAGTGATCATGGTGTTACATGTTCTGCTAGTTGAGTGCTGACAACTCTAGCTTTGCAATAACTAGATTATTTGCATGTGATTTATGAGGAGGGACAGTTCATTTTGGAACTGACCTTGTCCAGATGCAGTTTTGTGTGGTTTCAGCAGCATTTTCTGTACTTCTAATGAACGAGAGGATCTACAAAATGTCAATGCAGTGCAATCATCTTGCAGAAAGCCTTGTCTCTGCTGCTCTAATGAGACACAAAAGTTTGAACAAAATAGTGCTATCATAATGCCATCCAATAGCTAACACAAGTGACCAATATCAGAGAAATCTTCAGGGGAATATGCAAATCTGCAGGGGTCCAAACCACACTTATAGAAAAAACAGGGCCAGACTTATTTCAGAAACTTTATGCTGGCATGTTTGCCATTGTGTTTTGAGATCCTGTGTGTGCTCCCGTGGCAGTTTTCCTGTGGTCAGGAAAATACAACTACAAATTGTGCTTCACATGTTTTTTGGAGAAGGTGACTTTAGAATGGGCTGTTTGGTTTTATTTACAAAGAGATCTTCTTGCCCAAATTACTTGCAAAATGTCACAAAGTTTTATAAGAAAACCGGTCATTTAAAAACTTATATTTAAATGATGGATAATAGTGAGAAAAGTCAGATATGTCATTCATCAACTCAAACGCAAGCAGCGCCTAAAGGTGCTGTTTCAGCATATTTAATTTGTGCTACAATCTCCTATGTGTTTTCTCACATGAACAGTTTCAGATCCCAACTTTCCTTCTGTTTATTTTAGGTGCTTATCGAGTCAGCATTTCTAATGATTCTTGTGCTTCTCCCTAGATCAGCAGAGTCATGGAAGTTTTGTCGCCCACTTTTCCGCAGATGGGAAGTGATGCATAAAGATGAAATTATTTAGTGTTTCACAGACACTCTGTCAGAACAAGTACTTAGGATCACCATTCCTAAGGTGTAAGTAAGTTTGGATTATTGCAGTAGCCTTTCTTACTTGATCTAGAGCTTACTTTATGGCTTTTGCAGCAGGAGGAGGAAAATTCATGTGTATGAGCCACTCTTCAGCATGTAGTTGTAAGGACAACAATTTAACACCAGTTATGGATTGCATTGAAAAAATTTTCTTTAGAGGTAGTGATCTGGTGATGTTTTTGTCAGTACAATAAGTGTATTGCTCTGACTGCTCTAACTTCACAGGCAGGTTGGAGCATTTGTGCCACAATCTGTACTGTGGAAGGCTGGTAGAAAGCAACAGCTTGTGGGTAGAAAGGCTACTAAGCCCTCTGCACACCCGGAAATGTTTTTTTTTATCCTGAATTTTCCAATCTGGCCTAGAAATAAAAGAAATCCTAATGTAGGTCAGGAGGAAAAGTAGTTTAGGCCTCTTACCCTAAGCTTACACACTGTAGTAGGGATCATTTACGTCACTGATGTCAGACACTAGATTTAGATAGTTAAAACTTTAACTCCTATAACGATGATGAGGAATATCCAGGATCTACTTAGATAAGTGTAAGCTTATATTTCTTAAATGCAAGTGAAAAGGAAGTATGCCTCAAATTCTTAAGACACTGGCTGAATATGACTCAGGAACTTCAGTGTATATATTTATAAGGATCAAAGTAAAACTTCTTTTATAAATACTTTTCTAAGGAGTCATGATTTTAAGACTCCAGGGTTATTTCTTTAAAACCTTTCCATGTATCATATTCCTTCACTTCTTAGCTAAAACCAAACCAAACCAAACCAAACCAACAAAACCCCCTCCAATAAACCTCAAAACCACCCATCAGGATCATTGCAGAGGATCTCAATTTCCACTTGTCTGTGACGTAGTTCTACTTGGGGTCCAGTTTTCCCCTTTGCCTGCTGACCTGAAAACAGCAGTGTATTTCCTGTCTGCCTGAAGATCACTGGGGAAGTGCCAGTCATAATCTTCTCCTTATTGATTCTGGTCAGCAAATATTGACAGCTTTAAAAAGATTATGTTTTAATTGGAGATCAGATAGATGGCATTTCAAGGTATTTAATTTCACTTTGCAACTCACTATAGATTATCTGAGTGGTTCCACAACTCAAGGAGGATAAAGATGAATGTGTTGTCCTTTTCTTTAGGTGACCCTGAGTGCAAATGTAGCTCAGGCTAAAGTGACTGAAAATCTTTTTCTATCACTGGGCTGAAAAGGTTGAATGTGAATTCATTAGTGTTATCTTTGTTTAAGGCACAATATCTATACCTCACCAAGCTCACATCTTCAGTGGTTGCACTTGTTCTTATGTGATTTAAGAGAGAAATAGGCTGGTGAGTTAAATAAAGAAAACCAAAACAAAGAGAATTCACATTGTCTTGAAACTTGTATGTTCACTTACAGCTCTAAAAAGTGGGTGTGTAGAAGTATCATCAAAAAGACTTTACAGAGGTGCCTAATTTGATGGTGATTTCTTCCTGCAAAGGAAGTTCACGGCCATGCTACAAAAACTGTTTTCTAGTTTTCTTAAAACTATTTTCTGCACATTCAAAGGAATGAAGATACTCTTAAAATGAAAATCAAGTCAAGAGACAAGCAGTCAAAAAGAAATACTAATTTCTGAGACCTACACACCACCATGTAGCTCAACCTGTACAGGCAAAATCTGATCATTCCACTTTCAGTACTTAAAACTGTCCACTGGACTGTCTGGAGATGCCTTCAGGAAATCTAGATCCATCTTACCAGAAGATGCTTAATAGCAGATGCTGATGTTCAGAACCTAGTGTCCTCTGTGTGCTAGCTGCACCAGGGATTGTAATTTCAGATTTACTGGGCTGTAAATTGGAGGACATTTTTCCTACAGATGCCTGTTGGGGATTTTGGTTTTTTGGGTTTTTTTTTGTTTTTTTTTTTCTGTCCAGGCTTGGTTTGAGGACTCTGAAAAATGTATCAGATTTTCCAACATTCAGCTAAGCATTGCAGAGAAATTCATCATCTTGCATGTGACACATCTGAGGTGTCTCAAAGGTATTGCCTTCACTACACAATAACACCTAGCACATTATTGATGATTTCTGTGAAGTACTCTATATGTGAATATTGCAATTTTGGTTAAAATAAAAGGTTGAAAACCTCTCTGTTGCTTAATTTCATCATCCATGAACATGGTAACTACTGTATATAGCAAACTACAGCCCACTGAAGAATTGTAGAAGAAAGTTTGTTTGTTCTGCATAATAGTTGTTAGACACATTTGTATGCAGGTACGAAACTATTGCATAAGTTAAGTATTCCTGATGCATCAATAGATAAAAGGAAGACCCAGTTTGCATGCGGTAGGAGGGGTATCTTAAAGATCCATCTTAAAGGGTGAGGTGAATGACTGAAATACAGAAAAGATGAATGTCTGAAATATTTGCTTCCTTGATATGCTTTATATATATGTTTACTAGGTAACATATACTCTTTGTGTTTCCTCATCCCACTTATTTCAAGGGACCAAATATATTAAATCATTAAATCTCTTCACTGTCTCCCAGACTTTGCAAACCAACAGACCTCCAAGTTGTGTGTGGAGAGAAATAAAGTGCAACGTGGGTTGTAGCTGGAGGCTTGAAGCATGGACTGATAGGCAATATGTCCAGGCTTATAGTGGAGATCAGCAGGAGAGCAGGGAGCTGAGAGACAGGATTGCATCCTGACAGGAAGATCATTCAGTACAAGTCAAACTAAACAGTGAATGTAAGGGAAATTGGAATAAGGATTTCTGTGGACTTTGCAGAAGCGATGAGCCTTTATAAGAAGTTAAAAATAAAGTGTCCTTTACTCTGGGTTCAAGATTTTCAGGTATTGGCAGGGTATCAGGTCCTTGTTTTCCTTGCCTCTAGGAGCCTTTTGAAGCAGCATAACTTTCAAAAGCCTTACAGAAATATGGAGAACTGTTTAATTCCAGTTTTTGCATACAAGATTTCTCTCTTCTTGCTGGAACAGTGGTCAATTATCCTTCAGAAATACTGTAGGCTCTCAGAACGGAAACAGAACACATTATTTGGGTCAAAGATGGAAGAGATGAGCCTGGAGAAGCAGAACAATAATATAAAGCAAGATAATGGATCACTGAGAAATGACTGAGAGATCTGTTCAGAACAGTGAGCTGATGTGAAAGAGGGTGCAGGTCATCTATTCGGCAGCAGGGTTCAAATGGCCTACAGGAGGGTGCCACAGATATCAGGGAGGGAGAGAGAGGAGGGAGGCTGCAAGAGTCAGGGGGAGATAAATGCACTGCAGAACTTAAACTACACACTAAGGACAGCCTCTCAGAAATACAAAGATATCCTGTGTGCAGCAACTGCTTTTGCACAGAGGATTTAATTGAAATAACCTCCAAACCCATGTTGAGAAGGCAGTATTAATTGGCTCTGCCAAACTTAAATGTTGAGCAGCAATTTATATTTCATGCACTAGCCCTCATATGGGCCAAGAACCAAAGAAAACAGGCTTTCCTGTAGGTAGGGATGAAGATGGTGCTTTTTCTCTTTGCATCAGATATTACATATCCCAGAGCTATTTCCTTACATTTGAAAAGACTTTTTTTGTGGCTGAGGTCAGACTGAGAGACTCCAGGGAAACAGCACCAAGCTGTCCCCATAAATTTTGTTCTCAGAAAGTGAGTGACTCCATTCCAGGATGGTTTTGCTGGTGCTTTCATTTCTGTCAAGCCATAAGAACAATTATAAGTATCATAATCAAATGATTGAATTTTAGTCATTGCCTATAGTTTCTGTTCTCACAAAATGGCTCTGAAGAGGAATAACTTTGTCTGTTTGGCCATGAGCCACTTCTTTGATCTGGGCTGAATTCAGGACAGTCCTTTTCACCCCCACATGGAAGACAATCTCTTGGCTTTTCCCAGCCTTAGGCTCAGCCTGGGTTATATTCATTCACTTTTAGTGGTCAGCAAGCTCAATGAAAACCTATGCTCAGCTATTCCCTGCTGTTTAATGGGCCGATTCAACATCAGAGAGGGAGAGGTCTTGTGCATTTTTCTCCATTTTATGCTTCTTGCTTCTCATTCACTCATTCAGCTATACTAGTGATAAGAACCATGGGACTCCACATATATAGATGCAATCCCAGCAGACACTGATATTTGAAGCACTGCGTTCTATAGACCTGCTTTGAACAAGGTTAGTCAACTCAGCGCTTAAAACGCTGGCAGCCATCTGGAGCCCAGCCTACGCCAGAGTTCAAAATTGTTTCCTTCACTGTTGGTAGCAACAATGGGGAGGGGAGGGAGGGTTGAAAGCTTTTTTAGAAGCAGAGCTGGAGAGAGGAGAATTCACTGCAGGCTGAAGTCACGAGGTAACCCCAGATCCTAGAGGTTCATGGACACTGCGCCACATACATAGTACCACGTCTGCTTGAAGGCATCATTAAACTTATAATTAGCAAGTCATTAGGTTTTGACTACACTTAAAGGTTAAAAGGAGAATCTTTGGTGATGGGTGTTTTGTAATTTTCTTTCTGTTGTGTTCTTACTTAGTCTCTTTGTGCTCTTTGATTCTGGTGACCACTTCTTATCCACAAGCTGAAATCAGCTTAAATTGAAGCTCGTCTTAGAAAACAACCCACAAATTATGTCAGCTTTTCATAAATTGAGGCTACACTTAAAAAATGGTGGGGTACGAAAAGTTTAACACCGGTGACAGGGTGCCTTGGAGATGTGTGTTTGATAGCAAGCTAGACAGCTGTACTATAGCACTGCAAAACTGCAAGATGAATATCTAAGCCTTTATGAGATAATGTGGGGCATGTAATTTCCTGCAGTCAATATTTCCTGTAATGACTCCTCCAATACGATTTTGCTTGATTAAGTGTTGTTTAATGACTTCTATCATGTCCCTCTTCTGTCCACAGACTAGTCAAAACTATCTTGCTGCATTTGGAACAAATCTTATACAATCCATTTCATGCTCAAGACAAAGCATGTCATCCATAGTATTCCCAAGGAATTAAGCTAATATTCCTAGCACACTTTTTGTAATAGCTAAAGTGCTGTAGCAGTATAACTATAAAACTAGAAGTTATTTGCAATATATTTTACACTTTGGGGGTAGTATTCTCACATAGTGAGCTCTGTAAAGCACATACAGAATCTTTTGTCTCCTGACTTTTAAGGCAAGGAAAAGTCAGTAATAATTGTCTTTCAGAGTATGTATTTCAGTTCATTCCATGCTTGTAGGACAAAGTGAGGATTAAAAATTAAAGAAAAGGGGAAAAAAAAAAGGAGGAAGTAAACAGTACTATGCTATGTAGTGGGATGAGTGGAGTGGAGGGTTATGAGGGACAGTCTGTATGACAGCACACTTTCCAGGCCTGCCATGTGAACAGAGGGGCAAATCGTGATTTGTGCATAACCCTTATGAACTGCCTTTCCTGATACAGCCTACAGCCTCCCTGAAAGCTTTGGCATTTGTGGAACGAGTTTTGTGTCCCATCCACTTGGCAGCCTGTCACAGCTGAGAGGGTGTTTGAGGGCTACTGAGCATCAGAAGGATACTCTTACAACCCAGGAGTTCTTTGCTGCTGCAATAGCTAGAGCGTGTCAGAGTTGCCCTGGATGGCTGCATGAGCGCTTGACCCTGCCCATGGTTACCATCAGATCTTGGTAGTAAAACATCCCCAGAGTGGTGTGCCTGCAGCTTGTCATGTTAGAGAGAAAACATTCCCCCTAGCCCCATGTGAGGGATCTGTATTTTCATTTGTCCTGAGGTTTTTACATGAAATTGTGTGAAGCTACAATTAAAAACAGAAGCTAAATGCTTGGCTTCCTTTTCAGATTTTTACTCAGTAATAGAATATTTTACCTGCAGATAGCAGCAAACTCCTATGCATTGCAGAATGAGATCTTAGGCATGGGGAAGTACCTATTTATATTTTAATAAAACAAAAAAAAAAAAAAAGAAAAGAAAAGCAATATTTCTCCACCTAATTGATGAATCATGGCACATTTACTTTGTTAGCAGGTTTTGTTAGATCATATGATACCCCACAACCTGACAGAGTGGCATGCACTCACTGCAATAGCTGCTTCTATACTATGTTCATGGTAAAAATGAGTAGGAGGAAAGGGCGTAAGTGTTGTGACTTGAACTTTACTTTAACCAAGTCTGAGATAAGAGTCTACAGAAAAAAGTAGTTTCCATTTTATCGAGGAGTTTAAACCAACATCTTAAATTGACACAGAAAAAACCCAGATTTTGAAATGGCGGCCATCTGCTGGCTTCATCCCTCAAGTATCAATAGAGAATACTATCTACAATCCAAGATGCTATTGTAGCAATGGGCTATAGAGACAGCTGAGTGGGATGACAAAAAAAATTGTCTGTTACAGTAACCTTCCCCCAAAGTGTAAACATCTTCAGCTTTGCCTGCTGCATTGTTGCCTTTACACACATTTTAATTTCTTTTACATTCTTCATTTAGTTTTTCTGACAGAAATTACATTGTTAGTATTATACAAAGGGGACCTGTCCACGCATATTATGCATTTACTCTGATCTGACTTGATACCGAGTTTTCTGAACCCGTGAAGAAATTGAGTGTAAAATGAGGGTGAAGGAACACAGGGAAACTGTGTAGCTATGCAGCACCGTGGTCCTTGAGGCCTGGGCTCTCCAGTATGACATTTATCGTACAGATTTTTGCCTTTTGTTCTTTGACCTCCAGCTGCTGAATAGCAATTACCTTGGACAGTCATGGCAAATAGTGGTTTATGGCATAGTATTCTCATCCGTATTGGCTGCCAATATTTAGATTGCTGTCACTCCAGAAAACATATAAGCAGGTGTGACACATAGACATTCCCTCACTCTCTGACATGAGCTTTAATTAGCAAAAGCTGAATGATCACAGAAATCCCTTTGTCTTCCCTGCTGACTGTTGTTTTTAGCACCAGTGGCATAGGGTAGAGTGGTACATTTTCAGAGGGTGGTTTATAGGCACATGCTGGAGGTTGGGCATCCAGTTTTAGCCTCCAGACATGAAAAGGGAATTTTCAAAGCTGAAGGTGGGCAGGGCTCTGACTCTAAAATTGTGCTGCAAGTCTTGAGTGCTCTAGGGCTCTAACAGGCAGCAGGACAAGGAAGGATTCAGCACGGCAGTGCCCTTGAATGAGGTTGATTTTCAGTAGCTATTCTGCTCCCCTTTTTATGCTCTAGGAGCACTTCACATACGACTTAGTTCAATTTGAAACAGAATTTTGCGAGTTTACACATTTCTAGTATTTCCCTGCTTTTTAGAGCTATGTTTCTTAGAAAACCTGTATGTGAGAAAAGAGGCTGAATAAAAGATTTTTCATGTCTGCATTTCCTATGTCCTGCTTTTTATAAACTTAAGAGCTTGCCATTGCATTAAGAAATTATCTTGGGGCACAGATTTTCTGTTGGCAATTTGTCATAGCTCCAGTGAAGTCAGAGGGGCCGAGGACCTGCCTGACTTTGCAATCAAGCAATCAAGTAAGCATTTCCTGTTGTGTATAATCTATTCAGTAAATATGGAGGGTTTCACCTTACCAGAAATAGTTTCATCCTTTGAATTTTTGTACTTAATACTATATGGCTAATCAATAAATTACTTGATCAGCTGCCCACCCACACAGACATGTCCTTAATGCTTTCTCTAAGTTTGTAACAACCCCTTGGCACCAGATGTTGAAGTTCTGGGAACCATCTTAACTGAAAAGACTGAAAAAGATGCCTTAATGATATATGCACTGCTTCTAAGTGAAATGAACTTAGTGCACATTGTCAGGTCATGCTTTAACATTTAGCATAAGGTGCTTCTTTGGCAAATTTTCTAAGTTCATCAATTGTTAATAGTTGAAGCCTTCTTTTCAGAGCTGCTGCTCTTGGTGTTTAGGAATCCTCCTTTTTTGTTGTTGTTTTTAAAGTAGATTATTACATCCATTCCCAGTCAGCAGACAGTTTAGACTTGTAGCCAGAGCATGGCTAAAAGACATGCTCCCAACCTGTATTACTTTGGTATGTTGTTAAAAGATTGTCCTATCAATCTTTTGGACAATTTTTGCTTTTTATATCTACCTTATTTTTTCCTCAAATACCTTCTTACACATCTTTTTTTAATATTATGTTCCCTTCCATGTCTAAAACTGAGAAGCTTAATGTAAGCCCCTCATACTTTTCACCAGCCTTTTGCAGGGTTTTTGGCAGTCTGTCCTTCACTGTCACATTCCTGAAGACTAGACCCTACTGTTGCTCTCATTTGTTCATTCATGAAAAAAACCAACAAAGTTTGCAATAGCTGATGTCACAGCAGACTTCTACAAATTTATATAGCTGCGATTTTGAAATATTTTTCTGAAAAGATCTGTCTCTTTTTGGATGTCTGGTAAAGAATTTCCCTGGTCTGTTTATTTTGTTACTTCATTTATGCTTCTGTGAGCTATTTAAGCCTAGTTTCTTTATACATTTCTCCTTCGCTTGCAGAGCCCTGCACAGCTTCTCTCCAATCCATACCTATTCTTTTCCCTGTTTCTTACGGCCCTGCTAAGCTGTCCTGGTAGTCACTTGCACTGTGAGCAAGCAAATAGTTGACACAATGTCTCCTCTTGCTGTGAGAGTCCAACAACTTCATTGTTGGATCAAGCTTATTGCCTGGTCCACCACTGAGCCTAAACTGTAAACAGCTGTGGATCTTTGTAGTCATTAACAGACTCCTCTTGAGCGGTGCATAAGCCTGAATTCACTGGGGAAATAGACTTGGCAATATGCCTAATGGTGATACTTGCAAGTTTTAGAATGGGGGATCTGAAAATGGGCCAGCAACCCTGTTCAGCTTAATTTCATTATTTATTTTCTTCTTAATGCTGTGTATTTCCTGGTTCAGTGAGTGCTGCTGGAAAACTGAAGAATTCCAGGTTGTACTCATCAAAAGTTTAAATCCACAATAAGATTATGAGGAGGGCTGCTAGCCACAGTGACCCTGCCTGAGTAAGGTGTTTTCTTCCTGTTAACTCCTCACAGGTCACCGGCTGTAGGATGCATGAGGGTGAATCTCTTTTTACAGTGTTTCCTCTGTTGCCAGGATTGAACTAAAGAATGGTAACTCTTTTGATTTTACACTGTTAGCAGAGATAAGGTGGAAATGGCTTTTGCTTCATGTGAGGTGTTGAGCTGTCAGTAACAAGAACGCCAGACCACTTGAAATTTTCACAGGAAAGGGGTGTGATAAACAGATAGGTGGTGGAATAAGAGGTGACTCAGTCACCTGGAATCAGCAATGTGCCCTGAATGAGGCTTTGCATAGAAAATGACATGGATCCCTTTTATTAGTTTGTAAAGCAATCCTTTTGCTGACCTGTTTGTTAGTCTACATGTTCTGGCTCCCTCTTATACCTGAAATACCACCCTTGAACAGAACGTGCCCACAAAACATGTCAAAGTTGATGAACTGATATTTCTTGCAAACGTTTAACAGAAAATTCCCAACAAGCCTGAGTCAGTGGGTGTGAATCTGACCCTGGGTTCCTTAAAGAACATATCTGGGATTTAATTTGCTGGAATTTAAAGAGGGAATTTATTCATTAGATGACTCAGTCTATAACCTTACCCTACAGGATTAATGGTCACAATGGATTTGGGTTTTGGCTGCCTCTGTGTTAAATTCCCTGCTGTGGGGATAAGTATGCCCACTTTCACTGCTAGGCAGTGCCGTTCTTGTCAGATAAAAGGGGTTTACATCATTGCCCAGAGTACTTCATAAGCAACATAATTAAATTATTTATTAAAACCCCCCGAACCTAAGCAAAACCAAAGCAACACAAACTCTGGTCTCTATTTTCTTTCCTTGTTTTTTATTCTTTCTGGTTCTCAACTTTGTTATACAATTAAAAAAACACCATGAAAATATTATCAATATACTGTGGTTTTAAATTTTTGGAAGTATCTATAAACACCTTTTCATGAGGTCAAGTTAGCAAAACCCGAGAGATAATCGTGGTAGCCGCAACAATATCTAATGACACGCTAGCCAATGTTATACAGCAACTGTTCTCTTTGTTAACATATCACTGTCTTGTCCGGAGCTGTCTGCATGTTGAATTCCAGCACTTCTTGCATCTGCCTTAAATGATCGTGTTTAAAGGGCTGAAGAATATTTCAACAAAATGCACTGAAACTGAAGGACCTGCCCTAGGTACAGTGCAATGCTGATACACAGTTTAGGTAATATCATCATCCTTCTGAGGTTTTGGTTTTTTAAACAAAGTTGATGATTCAGGTAAGCTTTGTGCAGTCTGTAGAGGGACTATTAAATAGTTAAGGAAAGTTAAAAGTATATCCATTCTTTTAACGTTTTTCAGTTTTTAGAGCTGCTCTAAGCAGACTAGTATTAAGTACTTTATATTATTTATTATTTTTGTAAGTGAAGTGATCCTCAAGAATGTTACTTATCAGCTGAAGAAAGTTTAGAGGCAACTTAGGTTGCTGCATTTTGGATTTGAGTGAACCTCAGTTAGACAATCCAAGCAACATGAGATTTGTTCCCAGTCTCTGGCTTGCTAAAACATAGCATAGTTGCATTCGAGGGTCAGAAGGATCTTCTTTGAGTCGTCCTATTTTGAGGAGGCATCTATATTTGCCCATTCTTCCCTTCTGTTCTCTCTGAAAGTCCTTTATTTTTCAAGCTTTTGGATCCTTGGCTTCCCACAGCAAGAAGTCTCAGAGGCCTATGCAGGTGCATTTCCAAAGCAGATGCCTGTCAAGCAAGGAATTGCAGCAGGGGATGCTTCTCTGCTTCTCTCAGCTACTGAAGAAGAAAGAGGTGAGGGTCCTCAAGAGTAGTTTTAGTTTTGTGTGTTGGGCAGTGACCCATCCTGCATGGTGCAGAGCCCAAACATACTGCATAGTAGGAGATCATGGAGATTGCTAACAAGCCAATAGACCTTTTGTTCCTCATACTGGGCAACTGCAGTTTGAATTGTTGTAGCTGTGGCAAAAGCATACGGTGGTTTCAATAGTATAGCGATCAATCCTTTGAGATGTTTATTTCAAACACAATGCTTGTGGCATTGTATTAGTATTGGAGTTTTTTATCGTGGTAATATCAGGAGCTCAGTGTAAGGAACACAGGGACAGTGTCTGAACTTCAGTGTTCGAGACACTGGCCATTTCTTTCTTAGGGAAACTTTTAAAGGTGGATTTCTAGCTTGCTTTTTCTTCAGCATAAAGCACCTCTGTATTTCTCCAGAGTAAAATGGGGACAGAGCTGCTTGCACAGGGAAATAAAATAGTTTTCTCTGCACTTTTTTTCTTGGGAGTATGCAAAAATCCCATGTGCATTTTTTGTATGAATTGGACCCTTCTGTTTTATAGCTGGTAGTATTCATGCTTATTACAATACCATATTATGGCCTTGGACACTTTTTATGTCCCTATAACATAGCACCCTAGAGAAAGATGCTTCACTAAGTGAGAACCAGTAAACTTGCCACAGAATCAGCGAAATACTTTTCACAAAACTGCATAAACTTCTGTTCTTAAACATTGTCATCCTTCACCTTAACAAGCACAGAGAAAGGTTCCACTGGTTTCTATGCCTTGTTAGGTCTATCATCTTTTTAATTAATAGTGTTTTTACAAAGCCGTCTGAACTGTGTCATTTCCATTATCAGAAAACCATTGCCATTAATGAATAATTTTCATTTCTGATCCTTGATATCATGCTAGTTGATCTCCTGTTTCCATGCCACCGAATGATAGCATCGTTTTCTGCCCACGATCAAATTTAATTTGGACTCTGATTATATTATGCTGTTGCGACTGAAGTGTCAATTTTTGTCAGGCAATTAGGAGCTATAACCTGTGAAGTTAAGTTTGATAGGCATTGTAATTGGATTGTTACAGTAATAGCTTGGAACATTCCCTTTTTTTCTTGCTTCTTTGATTCTTGATGCATACTTTAGTTGTGAGAACAAAGGCATTTTGTTATTATGCAACCATAGGATGTTCGAGACAACAGGATGGAGTTCAAGTTTTTCCACTTTCCCCAGATGGACTTAATTTGGATTTGGTTTTGACCACAAATTAAGCCAGAATTTTAAAAGAATTTGGGGTGGGGGATGGTGGTGTTTATCAAGCAAACCTTGAAATAGTTGGGGAACCAGAGCTGGTAGGATTATAATATGGGGATAGTCTTTATGTTAAAAGGTTAACAGAAGAAAAAAAAGATCCTTAGACTGGAAATGTGTCAGATTACCCAGGCTACTCTCACTGCTTTTAGTGGCCTGTGCAGTGTATGTATTTTGCATGTGTTTAGGGCTATAACTTAAAGTCAACACTATGTCCCAAATTTTTCATTAGTGTAGATCAGGGCAGTTGTATTCAGATGCATCCCTAGAGAAATTTGCCCTGTGGAAAATAATTACAATACAACAACTAACACATAGCAGAGAACACTTTTTTTTATTGGATCCTTGCTGTCAGACTGGAAGTTTTCTGCTTTTGCATTTGGCTTTTTTCTTTTTCCATTTTTTTTTTTTTTTTCCTCTCTGCAGACACAGTAGTTCACAGCCTGGATATTTGTCAAAAGAGTTTTCTTCTGCATGTCTTTAGAGTGTGCTCAGCTCCCTCCCCCCTACCTTCATCTCCTGATCATCTCTAATAAAAGGCACAATGCAGAGACCTTTTAAAAAGGACAGTGGAGGGAAGATAGGTTTTTCCAGTGCTCATTTGTTTGAACACTTTTCATAAGTGCTGCTATGTGACAAGAAAAAGGTGGAGGAAAACAAAGAAACTCCAGCTGCTATGGAACATAAGGGAGAAGCTCACCTGCAAGAGGGTTTATCTGAAGAAAACTGAAACTCATTACCAGAGCTGTTATGTAAATGGTAAAGAGAAATGAAACCTTTAAAATCAACTACAGGAGGTTTTCAGAAGTTTCGTATGCTGGGTATGGGATGGTTGTATTCTCAGACTTAGCAAATATTGACCAGGATTCCATTCTCCCCATTCAGTGGGCATGATACCCACCTGCTTCCTAACATGCAGTGTTAGCCCTGTGTCACTCATTACATCCTTCTTTGTTTTGATAAATTTGTGATACCCAGTCATTTCATGATGTGTCTGACTGGGTCTGCTCCTTTCTACTTCAAGCATATGTTCACTCTTCTCTTCTGGCATCCTCAGTGTATGGTCAGTGCTTGGTCCAGGAGTAATCTGGTGAGCTTGTTGCATTCTTCATTAACAACCATTTGTGCCTACCGGATCTGTCCCCTGCTCACCTCCCAGCAGTGCTCCTCCTCCAAACCTACACAAGGGATTTTCTGTCATGGCTAATGTATTGAATATTCACATCCCATTGCTTCAATAGTGTGCTACCTCAGCAGCTGTGCTCCATCTTGTAATTCCACTTCTCTGCCATGTAAACCAAGTCCATTCAGTGTTCATACTCCTGTAGTACTCTGCAAAATTTCACCATGTCCAGTTCCATTTCCTCAGTTTCTGTGGGCTCAGGTGGCTGCCCTCTCCCCTCAGCCAACTTGGGAGACCAGGATATGAAGGCGGCAGGAAACCCTGGAAAGCAGTAGTTACCAGACTCTGTAACATCCAGTGGGGCCTTACTAGTGGGACTGTTTTGTTTTGTTCATACTTTGCACTAATGCTAATATTTGCATAGATGCTAAAATCTGGATATTTTTTTTTCCCCCAGAATCACTCTTTTTCTTTTCTTTTTTCTTTATTCTTTTTGTTCTAGGAAAGCTATTTCCAATGAATGTTTCCACTTTTACCATATTTTCTTTCTAGTCTTATTTATTTGAATACCCGTAGTCTAAGTACAGGAGCTAATCTTCCTGAAATTGCCATCTTTAGTCTCATGGTATTGAAAACTAATACCAGGAACCTGAAAGGGTGCATCAGGGCTGTTACTGAGGGAGTGGATTGCTGATGTGACAGAAACAGCTGCATATGAAAAGGTGATATATGGAATGGAAAGTAAGTTAGATGAATTTGAAGGTATTTGTAATCTATTCTTCAGTGGCATCAGAAGAGACGTCCTGAAATATGACAGAAGATAGTGGAGAGAGGCTGAAGGGTGAATGAAAGCTTTTGTTTCAAAAGCTAATAATAATAACTTATCTCCCTGCTTTTCTATTGCTGTATTTTTCCTTTTTCATTGTTTTTCTTCCTCCCTTGGAGATAAGGATGAGCTACAGTTATACATGAAAAAGGAGTGAAAGTCATGTAAATTTTTCTGTACATGTGTTCTGTTTACAAAAAGACAAGAGTTAGAATCTGATGAAAGAGAGCAATAGAAAAGTAAATAGGCATGTAAAAATCCATCCCAGGTAGTAGATGCACGCAACTTTCTGGAATCTGACAGTAACAGGAATGTGCATTAAATTTCTACTTTTCAGCTGATCTGATGCAGGTGTAGCAATTACTACAGACCAATGTCATTAATTGTAAGGTTCTGTAGGAGTAATCAATGAACTCTGTTTCCTGAAAACAGTTTCACCCTTGCGCTATTAGTGCTATAATGAAGAGGGTGCAATACATACTTACATAAAGAACTTAGAATCTATTAGCACCTGCGCTGAACAGTAAAGCTGCTGATACTTTGCATGCAAATTGTAGTCATCATCTGAGAAAAAGCAGAGTTCATAGGTTCAATATTCTCTCACTTTCTGTCTCCTATGTCAGCTATGTCTTAACCAGCTGGGGGCAGAATTACATTCTGGAAATTAGTGAGAAAAAAGGTTAAAATTGAAAATCTACTGTTTCTGCATCTAGCCTCACCACTTACATGTTATAAGACAACATGAAAAATCCTAGCAAGTACAAATGATGTCTGCTTTCACATTATATTTTAAAGTGTCAGTGCTCAAGTAGGTTTATGTTTGACAGGTGATTTAAATACTTCAGTACATTTCTACAGCCATAAGAAAAAACTTTTATGAGGATAAAAACTTGGCAAAACTATTCATTTCTGTACTGATGCAAGAAACATTACTACTCTTTTTGACATGCAAATATATGAGGCACTATATTAATCTTCATAGTTTTTCTAAATATTTCATTGTTTGAGGATATTTCAATGACTGCTCATTTATGTTGTTTTAACTGTATTTATCTTCTGTACTGATTCTAGAATGCTATTCTCTGAGTGCATACCTGATTATGACTGGTACAATCTTACCATAACGCTGAGATAGATATATCTATATTTCTGTATCTCTTCTGATGAGTTTACCTTTGCTAGAAAACATGGTGGTTTTTTTCCTCATACCAAAATAACACTTTTAGTACCCTTAGCAATATGTGGTTTAAGTAATCTCACAAGCCTCACCACTTTTCCCCTCAGTTCTATCTCAAAAGCAGTTGTGAAGGTCTCTACATTTAGTTTTTTAACAGCGTGAAACTGGTCTCTGTATAATCCTATATGAAACAATATTAAAATGAGCCTTTTGTGAACATTGTGACACAGAGAGGAGGAAGCATAGAAAAATTACAACTGTAGACCAGTAGAGCAAAACAGTATAGTGAGTTAATGAAGAGGAACTGAGAAAAAACCCATAGAGGGAAAAAAATAAATAGCAATCCTACGGACAAGAAATAGTTTGCAGCCCTGGCTCACTTTGGCAGTAGGTCCATGATAGTTTGCCTGCAGGATGATGCCAGTGTTTCACAAGTTTCATCCCTGGCTGCACAGACTAACCAGGTTAAAAAGATGGGAGAAAATTCACCCTCAAGAGTATGATGACATATAAAGATACTGAAATAAGACAGTCACTCCAATAAAAAAACTAGACTAAAATTCTGACTAGATTAAGATCCAACTTCTTCCAGGTTCTTTGCTTATGAGCATGGACTTCTGTGTTTAACTCTTCATGTGAGGTCTTCTGAAAAATGAGAAACTGGGCTTTTGCTTTAAGACCAGTGAAGATAAGAATGACCCACAAAATTTGCATTGTCTTCAAGCTTTCTCAAAATCCAGCAAATTTCAAATATTTCTGAAAATTTGGGAATTTTGGTTTGGGCTTCTTATATTTAGTTAAAAGTGTACCTCTTATACATCTATGAGAAACATAAAATGGAGGAGAATACTTCACAGATACAATGATCAGTTGTCTCAAACAATTTTCTCTCCTTGAGATTTTCAAATCAAACACAGACAGCAGCACTATGACTGAACAACAGGATTTCTTAACGTCAGAGTAGATGGGCTTTACCATATGAGGAAGGGTATTCTGTCTATATGATACTCTAGGGAATAAACAAAGGATTATCACTCTGGGCTCTGATTTTCAAAATTGATGTCAATATTGACCTGACTCTGCCTCAGTGTACGTTGAAGTAGATGATCATGAGCATTTCTGGATAGCTCATTATCCACCAGCTATTATCACTTCATTCAGCTAAAGCGTGTATCAAACCAATGGCAAATCACAGAAATCATTCATCTTTGTTACAGTTGTGGCCACATGCTTCCTAAAAGCCCATGTTTAGATCCTGGAGTAAAGGCAGAGTTTATCAGCACTGACCCAGGAGAAGATGATGATCTGAAGCAGGCCTCTGTTAGGCCAGCATATTGTTCATTTATTTCTCCGTGCAAGGAAATTGAGCCCATGAAATCTAAAGCAGCCAACCTATTCTGCAGCTCAGGCATTACAAATAATAATCTCACACCAAGTTTTCACTTCTTTTATAACTTTCTCTATTTTCCTCTAGAGGAAATTAGGCCTGTGATTTAGGTCTTATCTTACCAGCTGTCTTCATGAAAACAGTAGGAATGCCATTTTGGAGAGTTTTAGCCCTCAAGTTCAAATTGGCTAATGATTTGATCTTTTGTTGAAAGGAAAGTAAACGGAGAGAAAAGAAAGATGGAAAGACAGACAAAGCAGTTACATAAAGCTTATTTCCATAGGAAGCCAAGTTAAACTGTCTTTATCTGTAGGAATTGTAAGGCCTAGTTATGTAACTCTTCAGCTTATTTGAAGAGGTGATTAACTGTTCCTAATTAAGCATTCAGCTACAGTCCTAAGACTTTTTTCCCCTCTCCAGCAGCTCAATAATAAATAAAAAAAAATTAAGATGTTAAAACCCCCACCAACAAACCCATAAAAATCCCTGTGCATTCACAATGTTAGGGTTAAGACATACTGACAACTCAAGTACTTTATGAAAATTGTGATTAAATTGAATAAGTACTTTTTAAGATTAAAAGACTTGAAATAGCTTACTTTTAAAATATTTGCAATGTCTATTGTTCCTTTGTATCCATCTCTCTGTCCAACAAAATCACATAATACCACAGAGTTTGAAACATAAGTAGATTTCAACACTGACTGTGCAAGAGTCTGGTTTAGGGGCAGGAACAATAAATGTTTAAGAAATATCTCTATTTGAAAAAATCAACTGATTTCTCTACCTATGAAGATGGCAATGAAGGAAATAAAAGCCCCCCAAAACAAAGCACTTCAATTACCAAACTGTGAATTTCACTGGGGTGTTTCTGAATTCTCTTTTTAAAGCCCCCACGTCTCCTAAAATTCCCCACAAAACCCCTTTTTCCAGACAGAAACCAGAGTAACTAGAGGGCAGCAATTTCCTGACAAGGTGGCAGGGTTGGAGGGGGAACCCAGATCTGTGTGTCCTTCTCAGTTGGCTGTTTTTGTTGGCAGCAGCTAAGGAAGCTGAATTACCCATGTGATGCTCTGCAGACTGCATGCACTGCGATAGCCAAAACTCTTGAATGTTTGTACTTTGCAGTATTTTGTTGTGCCTTGTAGAAGCCTTGGTGAGTGGGTACCTCATTAATACTAAGGGATCCTGGGTTTTGTTTTGCAGCAGTCATCAGCTGTGACTTCCATCTAGGTAAAATGCTGATTTCCATGCGGTGCTGTGCTGCCGTGATTTATTAGCTTTCAGCCAGTCTTGCCTTAGTAGTGGGAAAATTAAGCCCTTATGTGTTCTCACATGATATTTTCTTCTGTTCACATTATGCCTTTTGCACTATCTCAATTTAATTTGCCTTGACTTATATGATGGTTTTCTTCCAGCAGCCCTTTCCTATAGACCAAAGCAATGAATTCAGTGTGAGGAAGACTAGACCTCATTTTTTCACTCGGAAAAATAGATCACAGAAAAGGAAGCCTTTAAAATGCTACTACCCATCTCTTTACCTGATTAGTATATAAAGAACACACTACAAGAGTAAGGGCTGAAGAGTTAATCTCTTACATTAATCTCCCCCATTACATTATATTAAGTAATCTCTTCCTCAAATGACTATACAATGCAGTACTACTAGTAAAATAAATTTCACATCAGGATTTTATAAGTATTGTAGCCCTTGAATAATTTTATTTAACTCCATGACTAAATTGCATTCCAAATACTATACAGACATCTGCTCTGGAACTTCCTCAAACTGGCGGGATTGGTGGCTCTCTTTACAGCCAAAACATTCAACAGAAAGATTCCTCAGTTTTCCCTTATCATGCACAATTATGAGTTTTGACTTCAAATACTTATTCTCATAATTACAGTATTCTGTAAAGATGTCCTAAATATATATGTTTCCCAGCTTGACTGTGACTTCAAGCAAATTCTCTTGTCTGAGGTGCTTGGTAAATTGAGACTGAATTAGTGAGAGTACAATAAAGCAAGTTACAGAGTTTAGATACAATAACCAAAAATAAGTCAATATAATCTTCCAAAGTAGGACAGCTTTTCAGTGTATTCGTCACTATGGAGATTTAACAGTTGATTCCAACTTGCATTTTAATAGCAGACTTATATAACTGTGAGTCCTGGTGTGGTACTGCTGAGCATATTCAGGTTGGAGTTACTAGTTAGACAGATCCTGCTTAGCCTTGTAGTTAAAACATGATAATAGTTTGCATACGTGCATGACAGTTGTTAATAACTATCTTTATAATCACCTCTGGATTTCTCTTTTCTTCTTCACTCAACACCATCTGAAAAAGAAAATCAATATTAGCGGTCAAGGCTGGGAATTAAAAATCAAGACTCTTGGCTGTTTGGGGTTTTTTATATTATTTAGCTAGTTTTGCCAATGAGGATGAACAGATACTTTTGCAACATGCATGCATTTTAAATAGATACTTTCTTAAAATTTATTTGTTTGCTTATTTATTTGTTGGTAGACAATATACTGTCCTGGATGTGTTTAAAGATCATGAGGAAAAAAATCCCAGAAGTATTTAAGGAATGCTGAGTGCTCAAACCTGGGAAAGTATGCAGGACATTTTTTGTCTAACTGAAACATTATTTACTTTTGGCAGTAGTTTTTGCATGTGACCTCTTCATTATTACATGTTTGCTTTGTAACCAATTCTAGTCATCACATAACTTGAGGTAAACGGTTTGCTTTAAATTGTCTTTGCCTTAGTTTCTCCAGTTGGGGAATGGTTGAGAAAAATCATCTACTTCCCAGGGTATTGGGAGGCTTAATTAAGTGTTTATAACATGCTTTAAGACTTTTGCATAAAATGCATTATGGATGTGTAATGTAATATTATTATTAATATACATCCATTAGGGACTGTAGTGATAGGACAAGGGGTAACGAGTTAAAATTTAAACGGGGAAGTTTAGATTGGATATAAGGAAGAAATTCTTTACTGTAAGGGTGGTGAGGCACTGGAATGGGTTGCCCACGGAAGTTGTAAATGCTCCATCCCTGGCGGTGTTCAAGGCTAGGTTGGACATAGCCTTGGGTGACATGGTTTAGTGTGAGGTGTCCCTGCCCATGGCAGGGGGGTTGGATCTAGATGATCTTAAGGTACTTTCCAACCCTAACGATTCTATGATTCTATATATTGCAAATCATTTTTTATCTCTGGCAAATTTCCATTACTTTAGAAAATTAGTCAAATCTAAAATATTGGTCAAATAGACAGAATTGCTGCAATTTCTTTACTAAAAGTTCAATGATGGAGTTGTGTTGACTTTTATTTTCAACACTCTTCCCTTAATTTTCCAGAGACATAGAACTTGAGCAGTGCTTCTAATTGTTGGCTTCAGGCTAAAACTTTTGATCACTTTATTTCTGCTACTTTCGCTTAAACTCACTGAATGAAAAGGCTTGATAGTATTTTATACTGTCTAATTCTTTATTTTGAGGAATATGAAAGATGAATTTGACCTTCTGAATTTTTAGTCTAAACTTTGGTAACAGGGAGCATCCTCATTCTTGTTTTCATTCATATTAATACTGCATCTATCTCTTTTGCCCTGTAAAAAGCTATTAATATTGTTCTATTAACCTCTTTCTAAGTAATAATGACCTTTCCCCTGAAAATGCAATTATTGGACTTTTTTTCCTATAATAAATCTCATTTATTAGAAAGTTTGGCCTTGTGCACTTTGTTCTCTGCCATTTCCTAAAAGAAAAAAAAATCATGCTTTATTTTCAAATAAGGACATTATTTTTATTCAGAAAAATATTCTACAATGCATGCACTTGGTCATAATTTGAGAAGAGGCGATGTCTGCTTGATTCACCTACATCTCTGCCTTTAGAAATAAAAAGGCTGTAGTGACAGTGCTCTTCATTTCTTTCTTGCTTGACTGGGGTCTGGCTGTTTGCAGCTGTAGTATCCTCTAGTTTGCAAAGAATTGCCAAGCAGGTCAGTGAGCTCTTCCTAACGACCAGTTCAAGTGGTCTCTGCTTCTAGTCCCTTTCTGCAGTGAAAGAGGTTTTGCCTCTTTCTGCAGTGTTTGAGGTGTTGCCTGCCTCTATTTTGCCATTCTCCTGAGAGGAGAAATGCTAGACACCTCCTCTTGTGTTGGTAATGCAAACTTCTGGGAGGCTGAAGAGGTGGTAGGTGAAAAGCTCTCATTGTATTCCTGCTCTTCGAGGTGCTGGTTTTCTGAAGGGAGATGATGAAGAAACTTTCCTGTATTCTAAGGAATACAAAGGTAATAAAAACATCTGTAACCTATCTACATCCTTGATGAAACAGTGGCTGTAGCAGAGGGATTTTCTTCATTCCAGTAAAACAATGCTAAAAAGCTGTGTAGAAAAGCATTATTGTCCTGGTTCGCCTCCACTCCTCTTTTTAGAGGAGTTTCCACTTGCTTGAGGTCAGAGAGCAAGAAGGTTGTAGCAACTCCCTTTTCCTAATCATAAAATAATCCTTAAAGAAGAAATGTGGAAATATATATAGTTTTCCCTTCCTATGTAAATAGGAAAAACATCTATAAGCACATGTAGGGAAGTACAGTTTTGTGGTTATAGCTCTGGTCTGTAAAAGGGAAGAAGTGGATTCACGGGCTTGGTGCCTCTGATTTTTTTTTTTTTTTGTAAGTACAGGCAAGAAAAAGTGTGGGTTTGTTTGTTGTTTTTTTCTTTCTCTTTTTTTTTTTTTTTTTGCTGGACCCATCAAATTAGATTAAAAAACATGCACTGAATAAAGGCAGCAGTTACAGACTGTACATTAGAAATCCAAAACCGAAGCTCAGCTTTTTGAGGGTTGCAGAAAAATGACAGAAAATGGCTGTCAAATTTCTAACACGGACAGAGAAATTGTCCTTCCATGTCCTCTTTCCACCCATCTTCCAAATCAGACATGCTACCAGGAATGTTAACACTAATGATTTCAAGCAACTGAAAAAGGACTTTGTATCATGTAGGTAGGTAGACATGAGCTATACCACACGCACAATTTTAAGATGAAGAATTATTTTTTAAACTTTGTTTTTCTAACATCTGTTTGAATTGCACTCTTCAGAAAACTGCATCTCCTTTACATTTACTGACTCTGTGACTCATCAAAATTAGCTGTGTTAGTCACACCAAATGATGTGTTTCATAGAATAAGACAGGAAAAGCAGCACACTGAGTCATTGTCATAGCGAAGGTGGCTGCCAAGCCACTATCAGACAACATAGGGAAAAACAAGCATATTAAAGGACTGGGGTCACAGAAACACAGCTCAGTTACAGGAAATAATTTACAGTCACGTGAACATGAGCCTCTTCATCTTTTTATTCTGTTTTTTAAGGAAGTAAAACGTGCTATCATGATGCTTACCTGTCTGTCAGCTTCTGTCCCCTAGTAACTTTGTAAGCCATTGGCCACTCTTAATCAGATTTGTCCAAATGGTAGAGGTCTCAGAAATATGAAGCTCTTAACGCAGTTCCTAAATGTTGTTGCTTCTACTAAGCAGGGACATGACTTTTGCACCTTTCTGAGCAAACGGCTGTAATGCTGGTTCAGCTGTTGCCAGCTCCATGCACTCTGCTGAGCTGGCCATCATCACATCCACACTGGCTGGTTTGGCAGTGCTTGTGTGGCTCTCAGCTCAGCAAAACACATCCTGCTCCTTTCCCTGCAGTCACAGAAGGATCTGAGTGTGTCATACAGCTGTGTCATCCTTACAGATTTGGGAGAGGAAGTGGAAGAATGAGGTGGCAGCGGAGATTTTATGTGGTGTGGCACAAGACCGGGGGATGATACATATTGACAGAAAGAGGTGTTCAAATAGGCAATTGCAATATAAAGCCACTGCAAGTCAGGATTCATTTCATTGAGTAACTTGTTTATAAAACAAGACTCTGTGCTAGCTATTTTTTGGAAGCTTTTTCCTAGTGAAAATCTTTCATTTCTGTCTAGATTCAACAAACTACTGTAGTTTAACTTGTAAGCGAATTCTGAGTGCTCAGGTTGTGCTCCTTGCTAGAGACACTTCAATTTCTGCTTCTGTTTCAAAGTCAATTGAAAACAAGTCCCAGTTTTGACAAACTTGATTGAGGAGTGGAAGTCCCTATTTAAAATGCTGTAAGTTTAATGAAAGTGAGTAAGTGGCCAGAAAAAGTAGTTTGTGCTAATTATCCCTCAGCAAGCCAATTAGTAGACGTGTACTGGCTAGCCAAACAGCCTGCTTGCAATTCCAAGCTATAGCAAGAATTATCTTTTGCTTGCTGGGGGGTTACACAGGATGAGGAGAGAAGAGGGCTCACAGGTGAACTGCGGATATAGGACAAACATTTGTAAGACATTAGGGTTTCATTTGTCTTACTTCTGATTAAATAACATGACTGTTTTTTCAAAGCTTTGACAATATCTTTCTTGAGCACTTTAAAATTTGTAAAGGGAAACAATGATAACAAAAATTATCACAATTGTTTCCTTTTTTTTTTGTTTCTCCCTCCTCCATTAATTAATCTTTAATAAGTGTCCATAATCTCTGGATTATTTGTTTGGGCTGGTGAATTCCAAAGAAAGAAGATTACCCTGTTTCTTATTAGAAAAGCAACAAGTATATTTCACCTTCTTCTCCTTATTTCTAATTTTTAGCAAACTCACGAGCAACAAGCTAAAATCTTGACAATTCCTTTATTTTAGCATGTTGAGGTGGATTTGATTTTCTTATTATTACCATAAATTTGCACAACTCTTCAACAGGGCCGAGGAGAAACAAAGGCACAGGAGCACATAAACACTATAACAATCTGTACTCAAAAAATATAGAAATAGGAGTTGTCATGCTGAAGAACCACTATTGGTATATGAGTCAGTTACCAAATCAAACTGATATTCCTCATTTTTTTTCCTAGTAAGTGATTCCTATCTCTTTTTTTTTTTTTTTTTTGGTATGGATTTTCCTGTGCTCTGCTTTGCTTTTCATAGTGTTGTTGAGACTGGAATTATCATCTGTAGTGTGTGCCATGTCAATTTACATCGGCATACCGTGGCTTTTTTTTTTCGCAATGCCATCTATTATTATAATCTGCCATAATATAGCATCCCATTCACTACATGACTCATATTTCTAAATTTTATCTGACAAAGATTTGCCAAATTGTTTCCTTAATATAGAAATTTGGGGGGACACTTTTGCTATCGGACTTCTGTATTCATAGGGAAATAACTACATTTCATATTTTTGAGGTGAGTGCTTACAAATATGAGCACATTTACCTTTCATTCTTAATAGCACACAGATGGGAGGGATGAGTATTATATTCCAAGGGTCCGTAGGAGATGGGAAAAGTTTCGTTGCATCTGCAGATCCAGTTTGCAGGCACTGCTCTTTAATTGGTTTCTATTCTAGGATGTACTGACTAGGAACTAGCAGCAGCTTCTACCTCACTACATAAAGGTCCAATAGTTAGAGCTATAGGACAGAAGGTCTGTGACTGCTTTAATTTCTTTTCAGGCTGGTTTGTCTTACCTAAATGGTGAAGCCTACCCTGGATGCCTTGATGAGAAAGGGCAGCTCTCACCTCCTCTGGTGAAATATTTAGTACAAACGCCTTAAAAATTCTGTAGAAGCATATGAGGAGGGGGAAAAGTAATGAGCACTGAGTCACACAGTCCCTAAAGGAAGGCCCTCCTGATGTTTCTTTTGTTAGTGAGCTCAAAGAAGGATTGCAAGGACTCTGGCCATCTGAGAGTGAACGTGGTGAAACAACAGCAATGACATCCTTCACTCTGAGCATCATTCAAAGGTGCTTTTCCATAAACCTAACTGGGGACTGTCAGGTTCACTGAAATCATGGGGGAGGGAGCACTAACAACTTTTATTTTATACTACTATGCTTCTATCACTTATTTTAAAAAATATATTGCAACTTCAAAACACACAGAACAAAAATATAAAGCTCCTGTGAAACTCAGCCAGCCTTTTTTTTTCTTTTTTTTTTTTTTTAATTTGTGGTGAAGAAGAAGAGGATATTAATTGATATTTTTTGAATGTTTGGAGTCAACAATACTGTGATTGGGTTCTTTTTCTTTCTTTTTCTACTGACACTGCTATGTGTTGGTGGGATTAACAAGGCAGTGTCTGGAACAGTGGTGCTCTCTGGAACACATTCAGTTGGTGCATCTGGCTGCTTTTTCTCATTTTCTAATTTTATTTAAGCTTTTGGTTGTGTTTAGTTTTGGAAAGCCAGCCTGTGACTCTAGGAAAGATCTGCTTTTCAGTAATTTTTAAGAAAACAGGCTTAATCAGGTTTGACATTGCCCTGTTCTGACAAACACGTATGTGCACACACATCTGCATCACTGGTTTCAAAATTCTTCTCAAACCACACATTCTGTCAGCAGACCCTACTCATGGTGTTCCCTCTGGATTTTGTTATCAAATTCATATAAAAAGAAGTTACAATGACATCAAGTGTTTTCCTGACAGCTCTCGTTCTGAATGTATATGCAGTTGCTGTAGTAATGTCCTTTGGTAACCGCTTTGGAGGGTAACTCCTCCTACTCCCAACAAATTTCTGACTGTAATATATTATTGAGCCAGCTCACACAAAATTGTCTTTGGTCATCAACCTTAAATATATTTATTTTACTTCCAGCAGGACTGGTCTGTGGCCCTTCTTCTATATGTCACATCCTGGCACACTTCCTGCCCTTGTAAAACATTATTTCAATACCTGTGAATATGTGCAGTATGATAGACCTCCTTAGAGCTGCTACTGCCTGTATTGAAAATTGAACTCTCAGTATTTCTCTGAGAAGCTCAAATATGGAGAGTTAACACAGTGAACAGAGAATGTCTTCTTGCCCCGGGAAGAAAAAAGGAGTTGACTGAGGCAGAGGCTAAGAATCAGCACTATGTAGTTCAGAACTGAAAGAGAGAAATGAAACCAAAGCCTCCTCCAGCATATCTCATCCTAACTCTCTTCTCCCTTTTCAGTACCAAACTGTATTGTCTTAATCTGGGAATGTGATTTATTTGTGAAATATCTAGTGGGTGGCAGAGGTAGGGAGCAAAGCTACTCAAAGCTCCCCAGAGCTGCTGACCGAGGTAAATAGTGTGTCATAACACATTTATCAAATAATAATGGAAACCGTATAAAACATATAGGACAGGGAGGGGAAAACCCATTCCCCTCTGGGAAGTTACTGAATATTTCAGCCAGTTTATAAAAGTATGTGTACATGTGTTTGGAAGGGGGGAGGTTTTCCTAGCTTCACCTCTTTGAATAAATCATTGGCCTGGGATGTCTGAGCAGACAAGTAAAATGGATGAGCACATTACTGATCAAGGAGGTGGTATTCCTGCCTTGGTTAGTTTGAGAGAGACCACCCAAGCACTGTGGGACTAAGATGAGACTGTAAGTTGTGCCTGTGGAGTTCTGAATGGCTCAGGCTGCAGCCTCTGACATGTTAGGAAGGTCAGGAACAAAATAAAATTGACAGTATTTCCCAAACAGCAAGCACGACTAGTCATTCATCTGAAGTGGCTTTATTCAGGACTATTTTGTTGCCTTTGACTGGATTGCCAGCATAGATAAAAGGAAAAAACAAATAAAAAATGGCAAAAGTGTAATAGTTTTGTCTTGTTGGAAATAAACTGATGTTTAGGTGCAATTAAATATATATATACATTAATGATGTATTATGTACATTTTTCACTATTTACCACTAGTGCCTCTCAGTACACAGAAGCCCAAGTCTAACAGTCTCATTAAGAAGAATCTTGTATTGTAACTGGTCTATTGAAGTCAGTGGGAATTACGTGTGGAGATACCAATTCCACATGAATAAGGCTTGCAGAGTATGGGTGAGTGTTGCAAAAAATTACCAAGTTAAAAGGAGCCTGACAGAGACAGTATCCTTATAAATATATGTATAATTACAACTTTAGAATTCTTGAAACGAGATCTCAGTTTTGGAAATATCATCTTTCACAGGAAAACTTCTTAGAGTGTTGATCACCTTTTTATATTTACACATGACAATAATGATTGAAGGCTTATCACTCTACATATAGTAATGAATTGGATGAATTCTGGGCTATAAGAAAAGCCAGTAGGAATTAAAAGGCAAAATACGAATGGTGTCTCTATAAAAATATATCCTGCAATAGCAATCCATCAGCATCTGCAGTCACATGCAGGCCCTCACTGTGCTAGGTCAGCCATTGGTTTGGGTTGGGGGCTGGGCCAGAAGTTGTAATGTGAAGCCTTGGAGCAACTCACCTTTAACACCAGTCAGGGGATCCTATGACTGCAGAGGGGTGATGCTGGTGGTTTGTAGACACTTTACCTCCCATAACCAATGTCCCAGTGGGGCGTCAGCTATGTTCCTGGCAATGGGATCTTCGGGGTGATGTAGGAGGCTGAGATGCTGAGCAAATGCCATCACTAAAGATCCTGTATCACATTTCTCAGGAACGGAGACTTTAACTCCTCATGTTTAGGCCAGATTTCAGCTTCAGCATTCATATTGTGCCTACCTAAATCTCCCCTGAAGTTTTGATTTGATACAGTATCATTCATTTGGTGCCTTAAAAGGTAGAGTGCAACACTGCTGCCTGCACTGTTGAACATCTGCTCTGCTTCAAAAGTTGCTGAGTTTTGCCATCGAGGGATTATTTTTCTCTTTTTTTTAATTTTAAGGGGAACTAACTCAACTGGAGTTCCTACTGTCCCTGGGCAGGGGCTGAACAATTGGCATTTGTGCTGGAGAACAAGGCTGCAAGAGACTGGAAAGAATCCTTCTTTGCCCAAGGGCTTAAGGCATCCGAGCAACTGATCTACAGCTTGTACTATAAACTGTCACAGCTGTGATCTCTGCATGAGATTTGCAACCCATGGATCTGCCCTTGCTGTGTTCCCAGCCTGCTTAAAGCAATTCACTGCATTCCCAGCATGTCCCTACAGAAAGTGTTGCACATCAGGCTGGGGGCTATCTGGAGGCTGCTTCATGGCCTTATCAGTTCATGTAGACTACCCACAGCCTGGCCACTGGTGGAATCACTCTTCCTTGTTTCAAGTCCATTCCTGGAGGTAAATGTTATATAGAACTCTAGGTGCTCAGCTACTATGGTGATTATTGCCTTAGCTGTTAATCAAGAACTAGATAAAAGACAGAAATTGTTGAAGTACATGGAAAATTTCTTATGTATAAGAAAATTTATACATGGTTTTATTACTGCTGCAACTGCATGAATGTTATCATTAAGATTTCTACTGCTGATATCTGTTCACTGGGGCTAATTATGCCATTCTTTTAGAAGTTTAGCAGTGGAGCAACCGTACAGTGTGGAGAGACGACAGCAAAGAAAGCTGCCCTGAACAGCAGCCTGCAGAGCAGCTGGGTGATGAGTGTGTAGGGAGGACTGCGGTGCTGAGGAGGATCTTCAGTTCTGTGAATCCTCTTAACCTCTCTTTTCTGTCATGCAGGGGTTCTACACGAAGGGGTATTTCACTGAGGAGCCTTCTTGATATATCTACTGGTGCACTTTGCACTTCCTCAGCTTTCATGTTGTAAGGCAGCCCCAGTGTATGAAACACATGCCTGATAATTCTGCAGTTAAATTATATGTAAGAAGTATAGTGTTAGAAAAGGGCCAGAAAAGACTGATTTGTTGTTGAAAGCATTGTCTTAATGCATATTGTTGAAAGGATTCTTGTATACAGAGAAGACAGCTTTCCTTGACATAAAGAATAGGCCTTGATCCCGTAATTATTTTGGCAGGTGCTTAATTCCCAAAGTGTGAGTTATCCTATGAAATTCAATGCACATAGTGAAAGGAGTGGGAAGGGAGGAGGAAGGGATTACATATGTTGAGAGAAAGGCAAGAGCAGCTCTCTGAACAAATGGGGCTGAAAGAGGAATTGAAAGAGGAGAGGAAGGATGATTGGTGGATGAGAATAGGAAAGCCATTCAGATTTGAAGTTGAATCAGCATTTGCTGACATGAACATGACACTAATGGAAAAGATCTGGGAGAAGAATAGTTATAAACTAATAGATTTGTTCTCTTCAAAACATTCTGTATGCAGGTAATAACAGATAGATTTTGTTTATAGTAACATCTTTTGGTTTCTAAGAATTCACGGTCAGAAACAAGGAATGCCACGCTCACCTGTTTTTCTTCTTCCTCTTGCTTCTTGAAATTTATTTCTGGAAGTCATTAAAATTCAGATCCCGTCATTTGTAACAAAAGATGTGAAGTGTTAGGTACAGTACTTGGAGTATATGTTTGTTAAAATGAAGGAAGAGACTCTTCCAACACTTTGGGATTTTATGAATGATTTACATCTGGTGCTAAAGTTCATAAATGAAACGTGGGAGAACCAGATGCTTCATTTCTTGACTGCATCGTGTCTGCACATACTGATGGTGAATTGAAAACAGGAATGTCTCATAAATCAAGAAAATCTATTTTTGTACTCTTGATTTCTATTCCGAACATCCATATAACACCCAAACAAATGTGGTAAAATTGGTTCCTTGAGAAACCCTTTATGTTCAGTAACAGTGTGGACATGTTAATAAAAAAAAAAAAAAATTTGAGAGAGAATAAAAAAAGGAACCAATCTGCAGAACAAAAAATGGTCAGAATGTGCAACTGTACTTGGCGATCAGCATGGAAGGCACTGTTTAGCAAGAAAGACTGAATGGAACTGCTAGGCAAATTCTGGCAGTTGTAGAAAGAGCTGTGGTGTGTAATAAGGAGACATTTCACAACTTTTGGCACTGGGGGAAAAAGAAATTAAAACCAAATTCTTCCTTACTGACATGACAACTGAAGGAAGAATCTGGAATATGGAGATTGAGGTTTATGGCCCTATGTTCAAAGACAGCTGAGTAGAATTCAGATTTTGTTTAATTTTTCATCAGTGCTGTGGAATGATGCTCTTTGCCTTCTCTCTTGCTGACATCTTTTGTTGGCCTAAGAACTGTAAGCAATGCTTGTCATTATGTTCAGGTGTCACTAAAACTTTTGTAAACAGTTTTTTAAGAAATATTTATTGACTTATAATGAATGAATAAGCACAAGTCTACCTCTCTACACGTTTGGGCTTTTTTAATAGAACTAATAGATTCAAGTTATCCTCCCTCATCCTTCCCACTTCCTTGATTTCATAGCGTATGTTTATCCACACATTTTAAATTATTATATTATAATTCCAAATCTGTCTGTGAGAAATTGCAGGGCACCAATAATAAGTTTGGATGAACAAGTTGTACACAAAAAGGTTACCAAGCACCAGCTGATGCATGGTAGCTTCGCACGTGTGTCCTTTAGCCTCCAACAAATGCATGGTAATCAGAATGGGCTTAGTCCACCCTGCAGGTGTGTGAGGCTGATTTGACTGTGGGGGAATAGTGTGCATGCAGGCAGTTCTTCCAGCTCAGCAGAAACCTGTTACCTTGTGGTATCTCGTTTGTATGTCTAAGCCCTGGATGTGCATGCCTTGCTAGTTCTGTTAACAATTGAAAACAAATGTTTATTTAAATTTATTTACACATCCTACACACATACTGAGTGTAGGTGTGCTGGCAGAAGGGAGACTTTAAGAAGGATTTCATAAAGGTGAAGGAAGTGGCTTAGCAGCCAGGCTTCAAGGAGGCACCCTAAATGCAAGGATCAGCATAAGACTGTGGAGGCATTCATGATGGTATCAAGGTAGGCCCTGCTGGCAGAGCAGGTGGCATTTGTGAGGTACTGGAGCTGACCTAACTTGCAAAGGTAGGTAGGCAGATTGTATAAGCACATCATTAGCTTATGTATCTGCTACTACAATGTTTCTCTTGTGGAAGCCAGTGGAAGTTTTGCCTTTTATTTCAATGAGAACAAGATCAAGCTTTTTTAGGGGGAATATTCCCCTATTACATGCTGGGCATTGCCCCCATTATCAGACCTAGGTGAAGTTACTAAAAGTGAAAGGAGTGCTCTGTATTCCTCTTAGTTACCTTGCTGCTCAAAATATGTCCCTGACTAATACAATTTGCTATATGTCATAAAACACAAAGGAAAACACTTTTCATGCCAAATATCAGAAAAGCACTCTCTTCTCAATGGCAGAAGTAACAGAAATGATGTGTTCATTTTAAATTCCATTCATGTAGGTCCTAATAAAAGCTATTATAAAATACAATTGTGTGGAGACAAAAAGAGAGATAATATCACTATAGTTCAATATAAAATTTAAGTAATTAAGACATGAAAACTATTACACAATTTACTATGAATGCAATCTGAATAATAAAATGTTTATTTCTTTTTTTTTTTTTATAGTGCCTTTGGAAAATGTTTGATGTTGAAATATTGCTAAAGATCTAAATTCCATATTACTTCAGAAGATGAGCAGAACTGAAAAGTAAGCTACCTGGGTTTCCAACTAAGTCTTGTACATATTTTTAGATGTTGACGTAAATGTGGCACTCTGCCACGTAATGGATTCTACATGAAAAATCTCAGTTTCAGGTGATTTTGATGGTGGCTGTAAATAAAACAGGACATATTGAGTGAACTGTGGAAGTATTTCAGCAGTCCAACCTAAGGAGCTGCCTAATAGTTATGAAATTATGTAGGCAGATTGATGGGTCCCAGGATTAAAACAAAAGCATCCATAAAGGTACTGGAAAGAAAAGTATTTTTAAACAAGGCTTGCTTAAGCTCTGCATCTTTCTCTCAGCTTTCATATTGTTCTTTCATCTTTCATAGTGTGTCCTCTTCTCTGGTGAGCTTCAGCAATGCTATTGGTAAATGTTTGAGAGAAAAGCTCAGTCTAGGCTTTGTCTACTCGAGTGAATATCATAGTTCAGTATCTTTAATAGACACATTATTTTCTTGTGTGCTGACATAAGCATGACAGTCACAGGCGTGTATCAGCACTGCCTAGTAACACTTAGCAACATCTGCTCTTTGATCCAGCCTTATCTTTTTACTTCATTTCAATGTGATTGTGTATGTTTATTTTCTAGCTTAAATCTGTGGCAACTTCCTTCAGACCATGTCCAGGCTCTCCATGGAACAGCACTGTCCTGAGCTGCAGGAACTGGTAGTTCTTGGTGGTGGTTCAGTAGGTGGCACTCTTTCCCTTAGATCAGTTCGAACTGTCATATCAGGTGTTACATGGTTCATGAAGCAGTAGTGCTGCAGGAAGCTAGACGACAGACTCACAGCTTGCACTGATGGGATGTCGGGGACTAGTGTTTGCCAGTGCCCAGGTTGGAGTTCATCCTGCATTGAATGCAGTTTGTGTGGTTTAGGGAGCATGCTTGGCTTGTCTGCCATAGCGGCACCCTCCATACCTGCTCCATGCAAAGGACAGAAGTAGGACCTATGATGTGGTCCATCTTTTACATCTGGGCAATATCAGGCCTTCAGTCTAGGATCCGGTGCTGCCCCAAGAAACTAGACAGGGAAAGGAATTAAAGCTTAGCGGTCAGTAAGGCACAACTCTGATGTCCAGAATGTTCTTCAGGCTGGCACTTTGAAAGAAAATCTTACTGCTCTTACTTGGTAAATCTTAGGAGAGCTTATTTGCAAGGCCTTCAAAAACTGATGAGCTGTGGTCCATTTATAGCAATTTTGTAGTTCTCAGACCTTCATCAGCCAGGCCCCAGATGCCTCAAAATGGGCGCCTGTGTTTATAAAGCTTTAGTCTTCACTGTGCCTTAATTTCTTGGCTGTAAAATGGAACTGCTAAGACTTACATATTGTGGCTTACAGGCATGTGGTAAGGCATGAAAATGTTTGTGATGTACTTGGCAAAATAACGAAATTGAGCATTGTGCTTATATTTGTTTTTCTGTTGAAGAATCTCTGTATGAAGTTAATTTCCTAGACCTTCGGGTTCTGTCTTTTCCTATTCTTATGCCTTGTTTCAAACTGGGCTGAATCCTCCCTGAAGCCCCAGACAATTATAAACTGGTAAGGAGCAAATATATGTATGTAAATATATGTGTATGCATATATGTGTGTGTATATGCATCATGTTCTGGTCGCCAAAAAAACCCAAGACAAAGCTGTAAATAGGCAAAAATGGAAAAGTAAAGTCATCACAATCTGTAAATGAAGCACTTATAAATGGCAGGCTCTAATTTTGAGATTTTTATTTCCTTTGTATTTAGTTTTGTACATCATCATTTCTTCTCAAAATTGCTAAATACTTTTCCATAATAAAATTTCATAAATCACTCAGCTATTTACATGCTTTAAGATCAATCATTAAACAACTAAGAAGTAGATGTTACACAGGTTAAAGCTTAGCACAGACTTTACAAGCAGGAAGAGTTGCAGGTTTATGATTCCTTACTCTCCCCAGTATCTCATCCCATACATAGTTTGATATTTGAGATATAAATTATTCATGAATAGTTTTTAGCAGTCAGTGAATTAGCCACTTGCAATTAAAAAAATTTTACCTCCTCTTGCATTTAATCTGAGTGAAGTCAGTATCATTGCTGTGTGATTTGGTCTCATCTGTTTTTACCTACTGTAGGAGCTGTTTTGATCCAAAAGTGACAAAACCACCCTAGAAGCCTGAAAAAAAGAGAAAAGGTAAGTTATATACATATATGTGTGCGTGTGTGTGATAGGAGCAGGACTCAGACCACCGCATGAACTATATTATTTCCACACTGTCTACTACAGTTAACAATAAAACTTGACCCTTTACTTGTGACAAACTTTTTAGAGTGCCATACAGAAAGAGAATGCAAACAATCCAAATGAAGAGCAATCCTTTTGCAAAGCCACCAGGAATGTTTAGAAAGCCAGATCATACTGACCAAACATTATGACACTTCTTTTTTGGAAAAGCAATGTCATTTTACAGTAAAAGACTCTTCTGCCCCTTTACCAAACGGGACCTAAACCAAAAGGCTTTCTTTTAGCATTTGACTTCAAAATAAATTAAAAACACTCTTTGAAGATGTTTATAAGATATTAATAACAGATCTTGCCAAATATCATGTTCATTTTGCCAAGACTGCTTTTCTTCACTGCCTCACGTTTTTCTTTTAATCAGGCCTGAACGGCTGACAGAATGTCACCCTAATAGGAAAAGACACCATTTGGACAGTTATTAATATAGAAAAGGACCATGTTAGAAAAGGGTTAGCCGTCTAAATGGCCAAGTTCAACAAGACACAGTTAGGGTTGCATTGTCTCTGTCCCTGGAGCGCACATGTGAATTTATGCTTAGAAGGGGGATAATTTAGCTTTATGTGTACCTTTTTTCACTTGATCAAATAGTTAATTCTTTTCATTTCTCTTTTCTTTTATCTTCTTTTCCTTTCCTTTTCTTTCTTTTCTCTTTTCTTTCTTTTCTTTCTTTTCTTTTTTTCTTTTCTTTTCTTTTCTTTTTCTTTTCTTTTCTTTTCTTTTCTTTTCTTTTCTTTTCTTTTCTTTTCTTTTCTTTTCTTTTCCTTTCTTTTCTTTTCTTTTCTTTTCTTTTCT
>JANHGB010056960.1:2372-14023 GCA_026283785.1 Coracopsis vasa
CTTATATCCAATCTAAACTTCCCCTGTTTAAGTTTTAACCCATTACCCCTTGTCCTATCACTACAGTCCCTAAAGAATAGTCCATTCCCAGCCTCCCTATAGCCCCCCTTCAGACACTGGAATAATCTTAAATTTAACAAAAAATTCTTTGAAGTTAAGATACAAATGGAAGTAAATCAGCATAAGTTACTGTAAAGTAAGTCTATGGTATGTCTATGATGCATGACTAGAAGCTTCCAGAAAATGATGGGTATGGTCATGGCTTACTTTGCTAATAGGAAGAAAAGTGATGACGTTTTTCATCACCCTTGACTGAGTTTTCAGCTGAACTGACTAATGTACTGTATTAATGTACTGTATTTTATAAATAAAAAGATTTTTACTTTACATGTACTGTAGTCAATAAGTTATAACTTTAGAATTTAGAAATATCCATCTTACAGGGGTAGTCATTGATGAGAAGGGTCATACATGTACTTGGTTTTATCTCTACATTTTTAAAAAGGGCATAAATTCTGATTTTGTCTAATTCTCTAGGAAAAAAATAAAGCAGGCAGTTTCTTTGCTCTGTTTCTCTTCTTCACCTTACACTCATACATAGTTCCTTCATCAAACAGTAGTCTGCCTTTTTATCATGACCAGTCACAGCTGGCAGGACTGAATACTCATTCCTCACATTGCAGTCAGCCAGAGTTGCTAGCACAACGTCTCTCAGCCATGGAACTTTCTGCCTTGAGCAGTGCCTCACTCCAGCAGAGGATGAAGCTTCCCAGCACTTCTGCATCTGCAGAAGAGTTCTTTGTATGATCCTGGTTGTTGAGAGCTCTGTCTGTGTCTGAGCCAAAACATACTTGAGAACTGCTATTAGCACTTTCCAGTATAGAGTTAAGACAGCTTCCCAGCTCTTAAATGCAAACTTGTGTTATGTTCCATCTCTATATTATGGCAAGGCCCAGCTATATTATGCTCTTTCTATTTTCTCTCCAGGTTTCAGAAACTCAGCATCATGGTCTAGAGAGAGGTGCTCTTACAGGTTCTGAATGATATGGATTTATTGTGGGTAGGTCTATATATAGATCTAATTCAATTTTCACCACTGTAAGTGAAAATTTCTATTATTTTGAAGGCCTCTGGTTTATGGGTGGCAGTCATTTAACTAAATGCAACTGAAAAATGGAAAAGTAGTCTATTTGTAACACTTCTGACACAACAAATTCATAAGCTCCAAGCTCCATTCCTGAGGATGACTTCCCATGGAGATTCAAAAGATTTCTATAGAGATCTTCTGCAAGAGGAGAACAATTTATTTTATTTATTTTTTTTTTCAGAGGAATACTTTGTCGAGCAATTGTAGAGGTTTTCCTTTTGGAGAACAAGGGTAGTGTTATCAATATGATTGCTGCCTTTTACATCTTGACTCTTTTGACTTGCAAGTTATGAGTTCCTGAGTCAAAAATCTTGAGGTTATCTTTTCATGATTAATGGTACCATGTTTTCCAGAGGCAGAAATTTGTCACACTGTTCCTTCACTTGTAGGCTTAGCTGTCTGAAGATATTTTTTTGCCTAATATGTTTTTAGTTACCTACCATGGAGGAATTCTTTGAATCCTATGTTGACCTATTATTGATCATAAGGGGTGGTCCTTTCTCCAGATTCTGGCTGTAGTCCTCTTAGCTGGGAGCAAGACCTAATAAAACTGAAACAATAAATATCTTATATCTACATAACACTTGAATCCAAAAACAGTTTAAAAAGCAAGGATGAATTCATTTACCACTGAAATGCCAGCCACCTCTGGGGTGGAACACATGGTTTTTATTTTCAGAGAGCTAAGCAGCTGTTTAACAGTACAAAACAACAGTACATTATAGTTTAAGTCATGAAATGAAGAATAATCCTGTATCCAATTGAAATGTAAGCTTAAACTTAGATGGGGGGAAAATAATTACCCAAATTGGTAAAATGATCAGAACACAAAGACTAACCCTGCTATTCTGGCACACTAGGCCATCAAAACACTAATGACTGAGTGTGGTAAGGAACATGATTTTTCATTGCATCTAAGAGCTGTTATCTTCAGTTAGATTGAATTTTTTTCAACAAAGTGATTTCTTGTTAAAAAATGTTGATCCATCAATATCCAGCCTTTCTGTGGAAAGCGCATATCGTTTAGACAGGAAAGGTTTTTTGGAGTCTACTGTGGAATTTCTGATCAAAAAGACATTCAGCCAGAACCACTAGTAACCTGACTGTTATGCACATCTCCCAGGATGTGGGAGAATGAAATTCAAGTCCCTATTTAGATTATTTCACAGTGTAGACTTGGACCTGGGTTTCCTGTGTCCCAGAGGAAGGTCCTAAATTACTGGACTTGCAGCTATTCCGATCATGTTTTCTTCTTATTTTCCCATGGAAAAAATACAAAAAAATTGAAAGGTCTTGGGTTTGGCTCAGTGTAAAATGTGAATTTTGCAATTTCAAAAACTTTCCTGGAACAGGAAAGTTATTTTCCACCCAGTTTACCTCCCGCTGCAATGTATTCCTTTGCAATAAGATGAAAAGTTACTGAATTTACTTCAGTATCATCTTAGAGGGAAGACAATTGCTCTGTAGGGTTCATATGGGTTCATATTGTACTGTAATGTTTCTATACATTCATCTATGTAGCTTATATGTCAGGCTAGGTCATCAGAAAATTTAACTTGGAAGTTAGAAATCTTCTTGCTGCAATCAACTTTCAAAATTATGCTTCCAAGAAAAATAACACGAACACACACACACCTACCTGCTTTTAAGGTGGAATTAATAACCCTCTACAAGGACCTATTTACTGTAGCCACTAGGTGGACACTACAAGATCAGTGGTCCTTTTTGTCCCCATTCCTTCAAGGACATGACATGCTTGGCAGAGAAACCTTCTCCCATTCTTCTCTGCTGGGCAGGCTAAGGAGGTGCTGTCACTTGCTTTTGCTTTTGGCAATCACTTCCAACTTTTACGTGCTGATAGATGCCAACTCTGACACAAAAGATACGATATCTTTTGTCTATCAATCAGGAATAAAAAAATAGATTTAGGACTGTTTACCTGTTTGAAATATCTCCAGGTTAGATGGTTACAAAATTCTAGCAGTAATGAACAATGCTGGATTTGAGTCAGCCATTCTATTACCAATGCACTGAGACTTCAGGTCTAATGAGGTCTACTGATTCCTGCAGGCTTGTAATACTTATTAATTTGTCAAATTCATTAGATTTCTTTCACATTACTGAAAGAGGTGGTACACAATTTTAAAGAAATACTTACTACTTTCAACAATATAGTTACTGCCTGGTATATGGTCACTAAAGGTGTTGAGCACAGGAGCTGTGAAGTCAACGGACATATTTCACTAAGATTTGCATGAGTCAAAATATTTTTGCAACCCATTTGGCAAGGAAGCCTAGCATTGAAGAAACTTGAGTCTGATGATTCCTCAAGTCTCTTGTTCTCTTAAGGCCAACTTTTATGAAAGTCAATGGGAGGCTAGATTCCAACAAAATTAATGACTGCATATTAATGGTTATTCAGAAAATTGAATTTTTGGTCTTTGAGGAAGACACTAACCCTTTCTATTATATTTGGACCAGGAAGAGCATTAGTGTTATTAAACAAGGTATGAATAATGGTCTGAGGGGGAGAAAAAAGGCAATCTCCTATAAGCAGAAAAAGAAAATATCAAAATGATTTGACAAAGAATAACAAAAAAGGAATAATGGCATATAGAGCTCCTCAACATAAACCTTATTTCTAGTTTGATAGGCTAGGTATAGAGGCCCTTATAGTTAAAACAAATTAAATTGCAGTCATTGTGTATATACTCACATGTATATCTCAATGTAATATGTATAAAAAGTCTATACCAACATAAAAATATATTAGATGTTCTTGTTAAGAATAAACAAACATTGCCTTGTTTGGCAGAATTTTCAAACGCATATTGCTTCCTTTATTTATTTTTTTATTACAATAAAAATGTGTTTTGTATTAAATCTATTGTTATAAAGAAATTAAGCCCCGAAATCTGCCAGCGTGGCTTTTTTCCATAAAGTGGGAAAAAAAAAAAGCCAACTCAAACCCCTCCTGTTTTAGATACTTGAAAACATTAGAAATCTGAAAATGAAAAGACCAGTCTCTGCGTAGCAAATTGCTCCATAAAAATAAAAAGAATTCTTCTGTGTGAACTTAAATGGTTTGAAAGCAGAACATAGCAGAATAGAATAGCGTGCGTGGTCATAAAGGAAAAGAGAGGGTTTAAGTCAAACTTTACAGATGTATTGGAGTCATTCAGGAAGAAATATAATAAAAAATAAATAAATCAGAGGCTATTTCACAGATATTTGAGTCTGATTCCTGCTTTGATGGACCAAAGATTGTTTGCTTGATCCTGTGCTTGTAAAGAAAATTCCAAGAAAATCCTTACAGAAAGTCTTTTCTTTGGTCTGTTCCTTAGCTTTGACCAATGGGGACAAAATTTTATGGCCTTACATATGTTCTAAGAGGTCTGACATCCAAACCTTACTACTCAGAGTGCCTACTTTCTCCTTTAATCTTCTTCTATGGTTTAACTTACACTTCATATTACATCTTATTATCCCCCTGTGTCCATCTACATATTGTCATTATCATGAATTCTGTATAGTATATCAAGTTGTACTTAGATTCTGTTCTGCAAGGTACTTTTCAGATACCTAATAAAGGACTGTACTTGCTCCAGAAAGCAAAACATTGAAAGAGATAGAAGCTTGAGAGTAAAATTGTAATCCTAAAAGTGGTCCTGTCCATGATTCCAGGGTTGGCCAGTGGCAAAAACAGAAATAGCATCTTATCTCTGAGGCTCTGAACACTAACTGCTCTGACTCTTATTGCCTGATTTTTCCTTTATCCCTCAGGAACTGAGGTTGCTGTAGCTACCTCTGAACACTCAGTAGAACATTCAGGTATAATGAGTCAGGTCACTTGTCAAAGAAGAAATGGCCTAAGCATTCAGAGGAAAAAGAGATATCAAGCAAAAACCAAATGACCATACATCTTGCTAGATGTTTCAGATTTTATTGTGGGTTATTTTTTCTTTTGGAGAGATATTCAGTGACTTGGCTGATAACAGAAGGGAACAGACTTGACATCATTTAGCAAAACATTTGTCAAAATGCCTCTCGGGAAGCTGGTGAGTAAGGTCATCAGTGATGGCACCAGTATCAGATAGGTGAAAAGGATTAATTATGAGCTGTGCGACAACATACAGATTGTGTAAATCTAAGTGAAGGAGAGATTTACAGCAGAAAGCAAAAAATCAAGAGCCTTTATGACTTGATGTTGGGATTGGTTCTGTTTAAGATTTTTATGTAGACTTAGTGCTTCTGTGCCTTTTCTGGCATGAGCTGAATCACTATGGTGTCCTGCTTCAGCACAGTGCAGCTGCACTCAAGTTTAGGTGAAACAACCAACCTTCCAATGGATTTTAGGAAAAATATATTTAAAATTAAAAAAACCCTAATAAGGGGACCAAGCATATGTAATTGAAAATTTTAGATTATTGGTTCTTGGTTTCCTTTGCATTCATCTTCCTGTAGCTTCACTTTAGGCCCAGGTACTATTTTTGACACTATTGTAACTGATTGTGACAGCTTGGGCTTTCACATGTTCCTTTCATGTGACTGCTGGCATTTCGAAATGACTGGAGGTACTACTCAGCAGAAGGAAGGGTTAAAATTTGTTTTGTATTTCAAAGGGTCCTGGCCAGAAAACCACTAAAATCTGGGTATTCCCAGCTGCTACAATGGTCTTTTGAAGATGCAGATATCTGAGTAAATTATAAGACACCTCTGGTTGCTTCAGACTGCACATCACAAGGTCTGCCTTCAGTCTAGCACAGCTGGTAAACCGCCACAGTCAAGCCTGTAACAGGCAGCACACTGTGAAATGATGTTGGCAGTCATTGTATATTCTGCTTGCTTAGTAAGTTTGAAAGTCTGTCTTCTCTCAGCTGGTTATCATCTCATAGATGAAAGCAGTCTTTGACATGAGTCTGAAATGGTGCTTGTGTTCAAAACCCTTCATCTACTGCAAAAGATTTTACCTCTGTCCACACTGCCACTGTGCAAATATTGACTTGGACTTTCTACTGTCAGACTGGACTATGCTATAAAAGAGACATCGACCGATTCTTATGGTTAAGGAAGTACAGAGATATAGACAAGGACTTATTAAGGGTTGTCTTCCACATGAGGCCAAAGTAGGGACTTTCAGAGTCTGCTGACTAGGCTGGTGGAGGGAGAAGAAACCGTTAGCTTAGACGAATGGCTTTCAAGGAAGGAAGCATCAGTAGTAGGGAGCAGAACTTATGGGATGCAGATTTAACCAAACCAGATGAAGCCACCTCCAGCATATCCTTACAGATCTGGTTATGGGGTAGCATAAAGATGGCATAAAACCAAATTTTCCTTTCCTTATGGGCAGATCTTGAGATTGTCCTAGAAGTGAGGAAAGCATTCCTGAATAGGATTAGCCTGGCTCTGATCTTGAACAGTTTTCTCCCAGCCAATTCATAGGATGCTTTTTTCATCTCGCATAAGATGTCCACATGTATTATCCTTTGCAAGACAGAAGAGACAAAACTTAAATGAAATCCAGTCTCAAACACAATGGGGATATTCTAGCGAGCATGGTGGCCCACCCAGACTTTGGAACTCTCTAGTTTGCACTGTGAAGAACATGCGTTGGTATGGCAAATGTAAATTTCGACTAAATAACTGAGGCTAAAGCCTTGCTGTTATATCTGCTGGTGTAGGAGGCCTAGTAAACTCTTGGTATGTTTTTATGCCGCAATTACAGAAGCAAAGGTTCAATCTGGCTCAATATCTCGAGAAACAAATGACAAATATCAAAGAGAACAGATAATCTGTTAATTAGTTTAGCTGCTTTGGACTCTGGAAATAGGTTGTATTTAGTTTTTTAACCTTCCAATGACTTAGTTTTCAACATCTTGCAAGTCATGAAAAGTGTCCTAAGTCACCTTTAGATCATTTATGCATATGTATTCATTATAAACGTCAAAATGACTGCAAGACATATTTCATTTTCTGGCATGGTAATTCCTAATACTTACACTAATTTTGGCAATCTGACGTTGCCTCAGTGAGTATGATATTTTGACCTCCACCCCACCATTGGATATAACTCAAGACCATGCCACTTGGGTATGGAATTGCTAGACTGTATGAGATAGATAAAGAATTTATTGCTTGCTTGCATGCATTGAACAGAACTTATGAGGAAAGTGGCTAATTTGCTATAGGATCTTGCTGTGAAGCAATAGAGCTGAATAATAATGCTGGATTAAAGAGAGTACAATGAAAATATGCTGTTATGATGAAGGACAACACTTCCCTGTTTGAGGACCAAAGAACAGGAAGATACACAGCTTACTAAAACATGAGACTGGGAATCATCACTGAAGAATTTTAGGCTGTCATTCCTCCTTTGTTGGGACAGCATCCAGATAGCAGAGGTAGTACTGTCTTTTGTCTGAAGATTTCCAAATTTCTTTTAAAAACTCTTCCAAAACAGCAATTTCATAAATCATCTTAGAAGTGCCACAGATGAACAGAATTATTGCCTGTTAGGAACATGATACTTACTTGCTAGGAAAATAACAAAGTGAGAGTACTAGCAATTTTAGTCGAATATTTCTGGTGTATGCTGCCGCCTTCATCAAAACCAGAGAAAGTACTTTGTGGGAAAGAAAAGAAGAAGGAGAAGAAACAACAGAACAAAAAGCTTAGACGTTAATGTGCAGTTTTCTGTTTTTTTTTTCCAAGAGACTCAAGCATGATTAAGCTTAGCAGACATTCCTTGGACAGAAGGCAAACTTTTATAACCAGGCAGAACACTGACATTCTGGAAGAAGACAATACTTTTGAAAAAGAGCCTTTGAGTCTGCATATGACACAACAAATGACATTCAACCCTCCATGGTGACTTTGTTAAAACTTTGACAGTGTGTTTTGAGTTTTGAATAAATGTATAGCACTATACATGCATACACGAATGCACACAAACACTTGAATGTGTTGTGTTGTGGTAGTGTTTGTCCTAGTTTTATTAAATACTCTTATCTAGAGGCTTTGCTTTGTCCCACACTTACTAAGAGTTCTTCACTTAAGGTACTGAGAGTAATTGAAAAATCTGTCTAGGTGCCTTGAAGAAGTATAACTCGCGTATGTGCCTTCATAAGAACACAGGTATTTTGTAAATCCTGTTTTTACTGGGGGCTGAACATGCCTATAAATTTACAAAATTATCTGTCTTTGCTCGTATCATACCTTTAATTCACTATTCACTGCTGGAATAAATTACTTCTATCAAAGTAGGTAAAACTACTTCTGTCTATTCTCAGATGAATGTTTTTGTCTTTATACTCTATTGGCAGCAATTAACATAACTAAAACTATTTGCATCCAGGTTAGAAGACTCGTTTCCTCAGTCTTTCCATAAGCAACAGAGAGACAGTTTTATCTCCTGGGTGTTTCAGAGCACTTTGGCTAACTGTAGTGACTACCTTGGAAGTTTAGTGAAACTAATGTCCTTATTTAAGCACAACAGCCACATGCTTACAACTGGTCTGCGTGAATTCTCCCCTGTGTTTGTCATTTCATTGAAACACATATTCCTTTTTTTTTCCTCGTTTCTTTATTTCATACTGAAATATAATTCCTCAGCGGTTAGACAAATGTAATAGGACCTCATTATATCCAATTTTCAGGGATAAAGTATCCATGGAAAGGATGTATCTGGAGTATATAAGAGAGTGTCAAGTCATATTTTAGGAAAGTTACTTCTCAGGAAGTACCAGAGAAGAATGATTTGAGAGAAGTCGTCAAATAAAAAATTCTTACACGGGTTCTATAGTAACTGGTCATATCTTTCTTTTCTTTTTACCCAGCCAGACATCAGCAGGCTTAGCAGCTATCCATAATATTTTTGAAAAGCCATCAAAAACCATCAGACAAGTAACCGCATTATCCAGATTAGCTTCCAATCAAGAGAAAAACAGTAATTGAACCATAGACTTGAGAGTAATTGAGCCAGGATACTGAGGGCACCTAGACAGCAAATTTAAACAACACAGCTAATTGATAGCATTGTAAAAAATCAACTTATAATAGAACATTTTCATTAGCTGAGTGCAACTATACACTTGACTGTGTTAACCACTTCTAGTGAAACAAATTGTTGATATAGAAAGTTATGTAATAAGTCTGTGTTAGAAATAATTTACCTAATGATGTTAGGATCAAGACTGATAATAAGATTCAATGGTATGGTGTGTTTTTTTCCTTCCTAACATTAAAATTCTTCTGGGAAACATTAAATTGTAAGTGAAGGGCAACAGCCAAAATATTATTGATAAGATCAGTTATCTTAAGCTCTTCCTAACAAGCTGGACTGGTTTTTGGGTCCGTATTTGCCGTGGGTAGGATTCATGAAACCCCAAAGGTCTGAAAATCAGACTTCCAAAGCATACTGAAGTATTGAGACAACACAAGTTAAAAATTGTGGCTGAAAGCTACGAAGTGCAGGAACACTTAGAGTGCTTTATGGACCAGTCGTTCAGTGAAAGCCTGAGCTCTGACTTCTTTTCTTATTTTTCTTTTTTTTTTTTTTTTTAACTATTATTATTTTCCTAAAAACTGCTTTAGGACCAGCAGACACCTAAAAGTAAGCCTGGACAGTGGGTGCCAAAACCTCTGAGCTCATCCCACATGCAGTGGCCCTTGAAACAGAAAGAGTGGGGTTCCCTGTGCAGACACACCCAACTGAGAGCACAACAGCGTGACCTGAGTGCGCAGACGATGCTGACACATTAGCACTGTGATGTGTCCCTGAATTAATGGTAGCTGAGAGTCAGAGTAGCTCTTCCAGCTGTGTTGAGAGACTTGAGAAGTGAAGGCTCTTGGTGTGGCCTGAATGGGTCTGTCTTCAACTGGAAAATGATGGCCTGGGAACCCACCTTGGAACTAAGTCACTCCTCCAGCTCTTTCACCAAAAGAATGTTCAAATGTTTTCTTTCTTTTCCTTCTTTTTTAATTTTCTTGTAATTTCTTGGTCATCAGAACATCAACCTGAGGTGCAGGAGGTCAAGATTAAATTCCTTTGTTTGTCTGAACCTGCCGCTTTCACATTCTATATAACATTTTATACTAAAACCAGGAGGTGAGAGAGTGCATGTCAAATGGATGCTCTCCACCCCTTTTCTTGAAACTGTAATAAGCAAGAATGTGAGCACCAATCCATACCCTATTGGTTTAGAGGCACGTGTCTTATCTGAGTATTAACCACTGATCCAATGCCTTGGATTCAATTAAATCTTAATTTAGAATACTTGAATAGAAGTTGAAACAAGAACATACAGATCTTTGCCTTGTCTGGTGAGTTTCCCCAAGCACACACTAGTCTAATAGAGCAGTAATCACATACTCTTTTGCTCTGGCCCAGTGAATATTTAATTATTCAATGCAAATTTGAAGACTTTGAACATAAGAGGGCTGAGAATGAATTGACACAGATTATTTTATATCTTGGTCACTTACATATTCACTAAGAAGTTCAGAAATGAAGTGTGAGGCAAGTGAGGTCAATGAACTCGCATCTTTCACATCATTCACATCTTGAGAAGGGTCATTGCCACTAACCTGCTGTATAACCTGAACACTAAATGCCAGGCATTATTTTTAGTCATGTTTAAAGAGTTTGTATTTGAGAGTATCTTGACTGCAGAACTTGCAGGCGAAGTATTATGTCGATCCCTCTTGGTTTTTTGTGCATAAGTGCCCAGGACTTAGAATCATAGAATTAAACAGGTTGGAAAAGACCTTTAAGATCATCAAGTTCAACCATTATCCTAGGACTGCAAAGACCACTAGTAAACCATGTCACTGAGGGCCTCATCTACATGGTTTTGGAACAGTTCCAGGGACGGTGATTCCACCTCTTCCCTGGCATCCTGTTCCAATGCCTGAGAACCCCCTTAGTGAACGAATTTTTCCTGATATCCAATCTAAACCTCTGGTGCAGCTTGAGGCCATTTCCTCTTGTCCTACCACTTGTTACTTGGGAGAAGAGACCAACCCCCACCTCACTGCAATCTCTTTTCAGGTAGTTGTAAAGAGCTATAAGGTACCCCCTGAGCCTTCTCGAGACTAAACCTCCCCAGGTCTCTCAGCCGTTCCTCATCACACTTGTGTTCCAGACCCCTCACCAGCTCCATTGCCCTTTTCTGGACCAGCTCCAGCACCTCAATGTCTCTCTTGGAGCAAGTGGCCCAGAACTGAACACAGGATTCAAAGTGTGGTCTCGCCAGTGCCCAGTACAGGGGTATGATCACTTTTCTGGTCCTGCTGGCCATACTATCGCTGATACAGTCCAGGATGCTGTTGGACTTCTTGGCTGCCTGGGCACAAGCTGCCTCATGTTCAGACACCATTAATCAGCACCCTCAGGTACTTTTCCACTGAGCAGATTTCCAGACACTCTTTTCACAAGTCACTATATATAATAGGTCTTTAGGAAGACTGTGGCTGGACAGCAGGACCCTCAGACTAGCTCACGCTA
>JANHGB010056961.1:8497-24686 GCA_026283785.1 Coracopsis vasa
ATTTTTGTACTAAGGTCATAAAGACCTAAAACTACACCAACTACAACGATTTACCTTATGCAAGGATTCTCATTATGTTCTTTAGCTGCATTCTGACTAGTTTTTGTGAAACATTTACCTGTTACTTTCCATTGCTATTGTTAAAAAGCCATCAACTTAACGTTATTTAGAACTGAATTTATTTATTTACAAAAGATTATATTTCATTCTGTACTTCCTTGTGTCACTCACCATCCCATTTTTGCTCCGTTCCATGGCCTGAGTTTACAAATCTTAAGCCAATGGCAGAACTAACCCTATGCCTGCAAATTAAAAACACTGTATTTGTAAAATTATTTTATCCAAAAAGAGTAAAAAGGTCTTTATTTTCTCAAGCAGCAGATGTGACATAATGAGGATATCCAAAAGCTAACAAGGAGCAAGAAGAGGAGCCTTCTTGAAGCTTTCATTATTGAGAATTTCATAGTAGCACTCACTGGGTACAGAACAATGTTGAAGAACACAGCTTCTGTAACTTGTGCAATTTTCAGAATAATTAAACTTGGAAATTGGATTCTTTGCCCTCTATCTGCTAATTATTTATTTGTCTGCTTAGGGGGTTATAAGTTCTTTCTGTCTGCTAATACACAACACGCTCATGAAATCTGTTTTCTAGTTAAGTGGCAAAAGACAAAGAACTACGGGAGAGAGTCCACATGGCTTTAAGAGACTCAGTAAAAAAAGCTTCAACTGCCTACCATTTGTTCTACAGAAGGTGACACCCAAAATATCTTCTGTAATACAGATGCAAAATTCAAAACATTACATATTTTAAAACTAGATATTAAGGTGAAAGACCAGCCAACACTGTGGTATGTTGGACTTTTAGAACAATTTGGATGACATGACCTTAGCATCAAAAATAAGTAAGAAACTGAATCAGAGTCATAGAATCTGAGTCCAAAATGAACAGTCCTGCCATGTTCATTGTAGAAAAATGGTACCTAACAGTGAAAGGAAAAGATGTTTCCTCAAAAAATGATACATTAAAAGTCTCAGAAGTTACTCTGTGGAAAGCTAAAATCAGCCTCACAGCACCATTCCTTTTCTCATCCTGAATTCTGAGCAAGGCTCCTAAATCAGCTGCTGATAGCTGTAGTCTTCAGTGGCCACGGGAAATCCCCTCCTAAGGTGAAAACAGGTGAATAATCGGCCTTTCCCAAGCAAATTCCTTCTAAGAGAGTTTCCCCTCCTGGCTGCATCTCCAGTTCTTCAGCTGGTTTGGCTGTAGAGTGCCACAAGGTTTGTGACAACCCGGACTGATTCCTTCTTGCCTCACAAAGAAGCTCCAGGAGAGTACAGTAGCCTTTGTCTTACCTCTTACTTCCCAATACACAGGGTCAAAGTCTTCCTTCTGAAGGAGAGGCAGGAAAACTGAAGTGGTCCTTTTGGCCTAGTGACACTTCTCCCAGCTAGCAGCTCAAAGTGTGTGAAGATAGACAGTCAGATGAATGTTCCTGCTCAAAAATAACAAAAAAAAAACCCTAGAAGTGCAAGGTATCTCACAAAATGTACCTTTATTTATGTGTTAAAAATAGCCCTGCATTGCCCACCCTCCACAGCATCAGTTATCTACACAAAGCTCAGCACATAATTCAAAGCATAGATCTACTAGCTGGAAATACCAGTGAACAGTGGGGAGGCAGGAGATACACCGTTGATACTGAAATATAGTAATAAGGCCACAGATTATCCAGGCCATCTGAGTCCAAGTTTGTTAGTTTTTGTCACCCTCCCTTCTCCCCAAAGACCATATACTTTGCAAAGACCAAAGCAGAAATTTTATATAGTGAAATTGAAGTAATTTTAGAGTAGCTGATTTTTTGACAGAATTGGCATCTTTGCTGCAGGTAAGCTCCACATAATTAATTTTCTTCCTTATGAGGCTTAGAACGTGCTTGATTCTGAAATGCTAGGCGACTTCACGGCATGGCCATTTACAAGGCTGTTACTGAAACTTGATTCCTTGAGCCAAAGGTAAATCCTTGCTGTAGTTGATTGTACTGGAAGAGAAACAAGTATTTAGAGAACAGACCTGGTCACTGAGAGAGATTATGTAATCTGTTTCCTGCATACAAGGATTCTTATTCCTGTCACTTGTATACAAAAGATTTCTATAAGCAGTTTCCCTGTCTGAACTTATGAACTGACTACTCTGGTTTTATTTACTAATTTGCCCTGAAACCACTTTGTCCATGATTAGCGCTACAACAGTTGTTACAACTTTTAGGTTCAACCTTCCCAGGTTATCTTTTCCCTTCACTGGACAGAATCTGGAATTTGAAAAACTAAAACCATTTTCAAACGCAAGATCTCTGTTTTCATCTGTCTGTGATAATCTTCCCAGAACTAGCTTCCTTCTAAATCTCCAGTCTTTCTGGTGCCATCAACTCACAACCCCTGCTTCCTCTCCTCCAGCTAGGCTATGACTTGGTTTAGTTCTCCCTTTCTTTAAAATACTTTTTTTTGTCATGAAATGCATGAAATATAATCTTTGCCTCATCTTCTGGTAATGCCTAGAGAGCTCAGTAATGCCTGGGCTTCCCTTCTTACTAGTCACAGCAGAACTATAAAGGAAGATTCTGTCCCTGCCTGGAAGATTTTCTAATCTAATATGTGATGGGAAGCAACATGTATATGATAAATTAGAAGGTATAACAGAGGCAAGTCTCCACTTCTTTTTCATGTTGGGGAAGGAAAGCGAGAAACACTTCACCTCCATAAAAGTAACGTCTGCTTTTTTTCCTTGGCAGTCAGGGCCAGGCCAACACTTTCCAGGTATTAACATACTCAGCTAGTCCTTGTTTAGTTCTAAAAACCTGCTATTCAGCCATGACAGTTCCTACATAAGAACCACTGATAAGCACCAGACTCTGCAGTATGCCAAGATTTCAGTTTTGTTCACAACCTAAAATGTGTGGAAAATAAACAGGAGGAAGGATAACAAGTGATGTAATGATCCATCTCAATTGAGAAGAGACTGCTTTAGTGTGGCTGTTCCAAAAAAAAATCCATCATCTTGATTCACTGTTTGTTTCTAATAACCCCAAAAGATTAATATGTATTTTATTTTTACCCAAAACAAATGAAATTGCATTGTCATATTAGTCGTGTTGTACAAGTTAGTGGCTATAACACTATTGCATGTAAGTTTCTTTGTCAAGTGAACATGAACAAGTACCTGAAAATGAGATATTTTCTTGAATCCTAAGATGAACAAACAAAGGAGCACAAATAATAGGTAAAAACCTATGTGTAATTTCTTCAGTATACTGGAGAAATAGAGTAAACTGTATAGCTGGAAAACACAAGCATACACAAGATTTTGATAGCCAAATGCTTACGTTTCCCAAATTTTTTGCATCAAAAAGATAGATTCTATCACCTCAGGTGGCAGCAAGCAACACCTTCCACCACCTTTGAAATACTTTCTAAAGAAAATTCAGGTACAGAAGCATTCAAAACATTTGATCTCATACTCACCAAAAATATGAAGAGAAAAAATAAGACAGATGACTATTTTGTATGGCACAGATGATTAGAGATATATTAAACTGTCAATGTTTCTACTGTGAGTTTAGCATGAAATGTATTATAAAAAAAATCAGACTATTCTGCTCCCCTGCACACATGCACATATGAATCAAATAAATGGGTTTAAAAACATTTGATTTAAGAAGATGTGTTTGGGGTTCTTTATCTTCTAGCTATTGAGCCTGTAAAAAGGATCTATAAAGCTAACACCAATTTAAGTACCTTTAACGTTGATTTTAATATGATTATTACTAATATCATGAATAGTTAAAATCAGTTACACTAACATCAATGATATCTTCTTATTCTCCAGTCCAGTCAAAATGATTGTGTGCAAAACTACCCTACAAAGAAATTCATTGTTTTCCTCATCCTTCAAAATTCTGAAAATTAAATGTTTCTGAGAAGAGTGTACTTTTAGATACCTTACTGAAAACCTGTCCTGATGTAGCAGACTTGAAATATTCTAGATTGGTTATACATTTGGATTAGAGTTTTCAAATTTCTTAAGGATCCTATCCATGCTTGAGCTCACTGCCAGGTAAAGTTAGTGCAGCAGATGATCTTGAGTATCGTCACATATAGAGGACAACCAGGTGGTGAGTCCCAGTGAGCATGGGTTTCTGAAAGGCATGTCCTGCTCAACTAACCTGGTCACCTTGTCTACCCAGACTATAGTAAAGCCTTTGACACCATTTCCTACAGAATTCTCCTGGAGAAACTGGCTGCTTATGACAGACTTGCATACTCTTTGCTGGGTAAAATACTGGAGGGATGGCCAAACCCAAAGACTTGTAGTGAATGGAGTTAAATTCAATTGGTGGACAGCCATAAGGGCTCAGTACTGGAGCCAGTTCTGTTTAATATCTTTATCAGTGATCTGGACAAGGCGATCAAATGCACCCTCAATAAGCTTGCAGACAATGCCAATTTGGGTGGGAGTGTGATCTGCTAAAGGATAGGAAAGCTCTGCAGAGGGATCTGGACAGGCTGGATCGATAGGCTGTGGCCAATGGTATGAGGTTCAACAAGGCAAAATGCTGGGTCCTGCCCTTGGGTCACAACAACCTCACGGAACACTACAAGCTTACAGAGAGTGGCTGGAAAGATGCCTGGCAGAAAAGGCTCTAGGAGGGGTTGTCAACAGCCAGATGAACATGAGCCAGCTTGTGTCCAGGTAGCCAAGAAGGCCAATGGCATCCTAGCTAGTATAAAATATAGTATGGCCAGCATGACTAGGGAAGTGACCCCCCTGTATTTGGCACTGGTGAGGCTGCACCTCAAATACTGTGTTCAGTTCTAGGCCCCTCTCTACAAGAATGGAGCATGTCCAAAGAAGGGCAATAAAGCTGGTGAAGGGCACAAGAGCACAAGTTTTAGGAGGAATGGCTGAGGGAATTGGGGTTGCTTAGTCTGGAGAAACTGAGGCTGAAGGAGACCTTATTGCTCTCTACAACTACCTGAAAGGAGGTTGTAGCAAGGTGTGGGTCAGTCTCTTCTCCCAAGTAACAAGGAATATGACAAGAGGAAATGGCCTCAAGTTGTGCCAGGGAAGGTTCAGATTGTATATTAAGAAAAATTTCTTCATGGAAATGGTTGTCAAGCATTGAAACAGGTTGCCCAGGGAAGTGGTGGAGCCACCATTCCTGGAAGTGTTTAAAAGATGTGTAGATTTGATGCTTAGGGACATGGTTTAGTGGTGGGCTTAGCAACTGTAAGGTCAGTGTTTGGACTTAATGATTTCAAAGGTCCTTTCAAACCTAAATGATCCTATAATTCTAAGCCTAAGAAGCAGGAACAGGAGAAAGGACAGTTTGAGAAGAGATGGGACATCACAGTACCACAAAAAGACACTGAACATTGATAAGGGCAGACCAGAGGGGATAAATCAGGGTGGATCTAGTCTGTTATAAATGAGAAGTGCCAATAAGTCACATTACCTCAGTAGAGAGGAACAAATCATCTTCTTCTCAGTACACTTTTGCTGCCCTCAAGTATCTATTAAATCTTCTGGCAAAGTATGCCACCTTGCCTCTTAACAGTTTGCTGCTTTGTGCATATTTATGACAATAGTCTCCAATTACAGTATCACATAGTAGCATAGTATTCAGGACTAGCAAGGAAAGAAATTCCATATCCTTAGAAGAGTTTCAAAACCAGAAGCTAGCAAGGTAGTGGATGATTCAGAAGCTTGACAAAGGAGACCCATTCTTCTGAGATGAGTTTCAGTATAAGCCTCCTTTCTAGTTGCAGGAGATGTACCTGTGAACTCTGAAAAATCATCTGGTAATTCCAGAATCTACAAAATTAAGCAGAAAATGTCCTGATTCTAAAAAAAAAAAAAAATTAAAACAAAATAAAATGTAGAAGATCTTACCTGGCATGTGTACTATTTTCATAGAAATACGCTGAATTAAAATGCATGTTGCCCTCATTCCTGATAGTACTAGGGATAATGGATTTGTTCTATAGGGAGACTTGTCATTAGACAAAATCGTTAACAACTGGGACATAATCAGGGGTGGGCAGAAGAGGCTATATATGCTTTTCTGATAGGGATAAAAGATAAGAAAAGCTGTTGCTGTTTAGATTTTAAACTCAAATACTACATGGGCATCAGGAATCATATCATAGATGTTTCTGCAGAAAAAAAAATATGGAAAAAGATGTAGAGTGGCTTGAAGATGCAGCCATCAGTGCCCAGCATCTGTAAGTACCTTGTGAGCAAATTTTTTTATGAGAAATAAGTTAAATGAAAAGGTAGGATAAGAGGTGGGTGAAGAAAGATAAACAATCATAGAGCAAACTGTATTCTTCATTAAAACAAATCTAGAACACACGTTTGAGCACCTAATCTCGTCTAAGAAGATTTCAGAGTATAAAGCAGCCTCTCATAAGAGTTTGTCCTGCTTCCCCTACATCCTTGCATTTATGCACTGAAAACCTGTCCCCTGCAGAACTGGATACTCATTACACACTTTCTCTGCTCCATGCTTTCCTCAGTGACAAAAATCACCAAATACAAAAAAATGCTCAAAATCATACCTCAAATCACAGTTCATTAGAGCTTATTATACTTAATTTAAAATAGTTAATATAAGAGATAAATAAATACTTTAGCAAAAATAAAAGGAAAAGAAAATAGGGAAACAAAGCAGCAATTAAAAAACAAACAAACAAACAAATTTGACAGGAGGATTCACCTTGGCTACAAGTCTTTATTTTCTGCTAGGACCTCCCAGTCCTGGCTTCATCCTGACTTCAGTGCTTCCTTTGAGAATTCAGTGACAGGCGCAGCCTGCATTAATCTTTGATGTTATATCACTTTTGTGATGCAATACTAATTCAGTAACCTTCGCTCTTTACGTTCTTGTGACATAAAATGTTTCTGGTTCTGGTTGTCTTTGTAGTTTGTGTTCTGCAAAAGTCTGAAACTAGAGACGGAAGCACGAGTTTCTTTCCGAAGAGACTGTGGTGAAGGGCTGGTCTATCCTCTTCTAAACGCCAGTTTCCCACACTGAGTGAAGATTGACACAGAGCTGATGAATTCCCATTTCTGCATTAATTTCTCTCATTATCTGAAGTATTTTTATTTCCCCGATAATTTTGCCCTCTGTGGTAACACATCTTTGCTGGCATTTGTCCTTAATTCATAATTCCATGTCTTTAAACGAAATACTTGCCACCTCACCTAAAAGGAGCATCAAATAAGTTACATTCCTTTGCGGATCGATCGTAAATATTTCTCTGATCTTTTCTCCACCAGGCTTTTATATAACATTTAACATTCAGAGCTCTTCAACTCATTGTTACTTTGGGATGGTCTCAACACTTCTCTTAACAGTCAACGCTTCTCTAACAGATGATTTACAGCACCTCTATAACTGCTATTAGCTCATTGACCAGGTGTTTTAATGAACAATATTTGCCACAGATACGCGACTCCCTGCTCGCTAAAGAACCTCTTAGTTCTGGAAAGGATAAAAGCAGCCTCACGGCTATCTGCTCTGTAGTAAGCCTTAGGCTGGCCATTAAATCATTAAAGCAGATACGGGTCCTCCGCCTAGGCGGTGCGCTGGTGGTGGTGCGGCAGGACGTGGAGAGGCCGGCTCTCGACCCGGAGTAGGGCAGGTGAATAGGAGGTGTCCCTGGGCCGCGGGACCGGCTGCGTCCCTCTCCTGAGCTGTCCAATGTAGCTCCGCTTTCGCTCACCTTCCTCGCCGCGCAGCGCAACCAGTGCCCTGTCCGCCCCTGGCAGCCCGCGGAACGGCGGGAAGGGAGAGGGGACTGGGTCTGGAAGTGTCTTTCCCAGGAAAAGGGAATGCGCGGCTCGCTCCCAGTGTTGTAAAGAACGCAGATCCCGGTCCGCGGTGGGAAATATTTGCGGTCCTGTGTAGGCAAACAGGAAGGATTTTCGCTGAGCGGGATTCTTCGGCCGCCCCCACCCGCCTCCTTTGATCTGATGGGCTTTGAAATCCCCTTATAAATTAGACACTAATTAGCTGCAAAGCGAGAGTGACAACAACGCATGACAAAGGCGAAGAAGGTACGGCTTCAGGGGTGCAGCTCTAGGGCAACGGCCAGAGCTCTTAAACGACCTGCGCACACAAACCGATGCCAGAGAAAATTGATCCTATACAGCCCGGGTGTGTCTAAAGTTGCCAGGGATGGCCAGGGGCAGGTTGTACATTTAGAGACAGTCCAGTGTGCGGGAGGGTGAAGACACAGCCCCTAACCTCTTCCAGCCTCCCAGGACAAAAGCAAAAACGATCCCCAACGTCCGTTCTCAAGGAAACTTTGATCAAAGGAAGGTATTCTGCGGTGTCGGGTGTGTTTATACGGGTTTCACGGTATTTTGTGCTATGTATTCAGCGCTGTCAGTGCTGCACGCCAGGTTGATTCCCCTGTACGACGCCTGTGGCCGGGACGCCTCTACCAAAGGTATAAGAGCAACCGCTGCCCTGAATAGTACCAGCTTATCCTCGTCTCAAGGGCAGGAGGAAAGAGTTTCAAAGAAAGTGCTTTGAAATTGCCTGATGCCTCAGCCAAAATGAGCTTTACGAGGCAGCCTTATACTGGAAAGATGTTTGAACTCTAGTTGAAGGGGATTTAGACGACTCCAACAGTTACTACTGGGAATGCAATAACGGGTCCCCTACAATGCTTACTTAGGCTAATGGAGGTCCTGTCATTCAGTTCTCATTGCACCGGGATACAGGGTAAACATTCCCCGGTGACCCTCTGCGTGCAGGTCTCCTCTTCAGGACATCATTAAAAGCGTACATGCACTTCTCTGACATCAGTTGTCAGCCTAGCTCTCGGGGTTCAGAGATCCCGACAAAAAGCAGGAAAACAAGCCCAGTGGAGAACCGGCTCTGCAGTTGCGGGCTTTAAAGAGGCTGAAAATCGGTTGTTTGCGGGTGTGTAAGAAGAGACAAAAGTGCTCAGCAGGTAAGAGCGGAGAGTTTTGCCAAGAAGGAACTGTTCTTGATAGCGGTGACAGGATTGACTCGCTGGGGACTCCTCTGTCAGGAGCATACACGCGTCCCCGAGGGGGCTGCCTGTCTCCTTTCATCAGCATCACGGCGAGAAATTTTACAGCCGCTCTTTGTAGTCCTGCTAATCCTGTTACCCGGGGTATTATAAATATTAGCGCTACTGGGGCTGAGGATGGGGGACCAGATTAAGCCTTCTCTGAAGTAAGATGTCAGCCAGCCTCTTCCCAGCCCATCAGCGCCCGGGGCTGCTGTATGAGCTGCACGGCAGAGCCCCGCAAGCGCCCTGCCCGGAGGGGCTACTGGACTTCGTGGCCGACCTCTCCCTGGGGCCTCCCCAGGCTCCCCCCCGGGCTAGGACGGGGCTGGGGCTCTGCGAGGTCACCTCTGGGCCTCCCTTCGGAGACAGAGCCCTGTCGCTCCGGGAGGAGATGGCCCGAGGGCTGCCCCTGGCTGCCTTCGGAGATGGAAATCCCGAAGACGAAGAACAGGAGGAGGAAGAAGAGAGGATGCACAGCACTTCCCCCCTAGACAGACCAAGGAGAAAGCGAGTTATCACCTACGCCCAGCGCCAAGCGGCCAACATACGGGAGAGGAAGAGGATGTTCAATCTCAACGAGGCTTTCGATCAGCTGAGGAAGAAGGTGCCCACCTTCGCCTACGAGAAGAGGCTCTCCCGGATAGAGACACTGCGCTTGGCCATTGTGTACATCTCGTTCATGACTGAGCTCCTAGACGGCTCCAGCAGGCAGTAGGAAAGATAGGGAGCGCCGGGGCCCGGGCCGGGGGCCGGGCACCAGCCGCGGCACCGAGCTGATGGCTCCGGGGGCCTCCCTCCTCGGGGCTCGGAGCCCGGCTCTGCCCAGGCGCCTCACATCGCAGCCAGGACCGTGCGGGTGCGGGATGCACAATGAGGAGGGCCTGGGGAAGCGTGCCTTGGGGTGGAGGGGGGAGGGGGAAGAGGTTCTGTGTGTGTACATTTGCTAATATATATACACTTTTTGTAAAAAGAATGGGGGGAAATGAAGATCTGAGGCCTTTTGGTCTGTGTTGCGTCGCCTGTTTGCTTAAAAACTTTTGCAATCTGCTGCTTTCGAGAAAGGCTTGCAGGGCAGCAGAGCAGTGCCAGTTTGAGGAATGGGTTCTCAGCGAATTCAGTTGCCTGCTCAACTGCCTGGCAGGACTAGGAAAACCTCAGCGTCTGCATTTTAACCTAGCGCTTTCTGCTTCTTCGGAAAATAAACAGCATCTCCCTTTTCTTTCAAATCCCCCCTGCCAAGTCCATTCCGAGCGTCACAGGGCCAGTAAAGCTGAACATCTGGACACAACCATTTGCTGTCACGGTTTCCTTCCCGGGACCAGCTATGTCCTCCCGTGTGGGCTGCCAGGGCCGTCGCTCGCACCGAGCAGGAGCTGGCGAAGGAAGGCCCCCCGCTGTGCGGGGCGGTCCGATGAGGGTAAGGGACGGCGGCTGTCGGGGCTGCACCGCAGCCTCGCCGGCACCGGCAGGGCCGGCCTGGGAAACCGTCGGCTTCCTCCTCAGAGAGAAAACTTGTGGGCTTTGATTTTGGGGAGGTCAAGCGGAGACCTCTTCTCTCTCACTGGACCACCCCTCATACCCATGTTTCATTGCTGCACGAGAGAAAATAAATACATACATCCTGAAAAGCCAGAGCGGGAGGGAAGGGGAGACCGCGGCCCTGGGGACGGGGACACGATCTACTAATGTCCCGCAGCCACCTTTGGCAGAGACGAGAGCCATGGAGAGCTGCAGCAGAGGGGTGGCCTTGCCCCCACCTCGGCCTGGGAAAGCGGTAGGGAGCCCGAGGGGCTCGGCTAGAAGCCTTTACGGCTCTTCCTGCTGTGTCACTGCCCTCCTGCTCCATCCCCCGGCTCTCCCTGCCGCTGGAACCTTCCCCTGCAGCTGCCCAGGAGGGAGCTGGATTGCTTCCCGTTTTCGCAGCAATCAGCCTGTTCAGGGTCCAGTCCAGTTTAACTCCTGCATTACACTTAGCAGAAATGTTCCATCCAGGGTGACTCTGGGTGACTTCGCAGGACAGCGTTTGTCTCCACGATGTAAAATTGTTCTGATATTAGTGAATATCAAGATTTACCGTGGATTCAGGCTAGAATGCTGAAGATCTAAATCCCATTCTAATACCTCTTTGATTTCTTCTCTCATGTTTTGTCAGCTTCTGTGATGACTCTTCTTCTTTTTCTCATTCCATGCATTTTGATATTATCATGGGTGATCTAATACCCTGTATTAATACTCTAATATTCTTTCTATTTTCACTTGTTTCATTAGTTTCTTTTTCCATTTGTTTTTGTTGACCTTCCTGCCTCTACACATTGCATCTGCTTTCCAGTTGTCAGAAAGCTTTTTTTTCCAAGAGGCAGTTGGACAGCTAACACAGCTGGATCCTCTGAAACTGGGGTGTTTCACCTCTTCAGATGGTTTTGTGTTGGTTTTTGTTGGGTTTTTTGTGGGTTTGTTTTTTTTGTTGTTTTTTTTGTTTTGGTTTTTTTTTCCTAAAAATAAAATGAGAAAAGGAACTAAGAGTGAACAATGTTCCAAAATCAACAACTGTTCACATGACCCAGATGCATTTTACTGTTACCACTGTCTCAAGCAAAATGATGAAGGCACATTCTTTAAAGAAAATGAAATATGCAATTCAATATTCACTTCTTAGCACTATTTCTCCACGATCTCTATACAACTGTGCATTCCACAGCATGATTATGTATCTTTTCATATTTTTTCTTACTCATGTGACTGGATAAAATTAGAACTATATAGCACAGTCTCTTAAGTTAAGAGATTCATAATGTAAACATGTCTGTTAGAGTTAATTCAAAAATTATTGGCTTTCTCTTCTCAGTTTAATAACAAAACATTGGAATTTGTTCAAGATCCAAGGTTTTTCCATACTTCTGTTAAAGACTAGAGAAAAGCAGAAAGAAAATGTTACATTTTATCTTTAAATACTAATAAAAATCTGGATCCTGAATGATGAATCCTGATTTTTAACGGATCACTGGAAATTTTCAGCAGCAATACAGAACAGTAGTAACATTCTTATATGAGCCACTGGTTCTAGAAATAACATTAGAAATTAAAAATGCCATTGTGGTATAAGCTGATGAACACAATATGCAAACAGAACAGATGAAGTATCAAGATACATTTTGTATCATGCCAAACACTTTGAGAGAGCCTCTTGGCCACACATTGATTTATAGGAACTGAGAACCTGATGAAGGGGGCTTTAATTTTTTATGTTTCATGCTTTTCCTGAGTCATGCAAAGATTTACCAGAACAGTAGTCTAGATGCATTTTTTTCTTAAACACCTGTGTTAAAACCAAAGCATGCCATTATGCACTTGAAGAGCTCGGTGAAACAGTGAGATACCCACCATACTGACCAGTCACTTGGCCCATGTGTCCATGTTGAAGTCCTGGAAGCTCAGTCTCCTAGGAATACAATGAAATTATGGAAACACTTCAGACAAGCTTCTTTCTGGAGTGCGATCCCATCTCCCTGACATTACAACACTGTAGGGTCCCTTCTTCCCTCCACCTACTCTCAACCCAAGGTAGCTGCGTCCTACTTACTCACTGGAGTCACAGCACAGTAAAAGAGTGTCAGGCTGGGTAAGTCAGTGAAACCCTGGCCACACTGAAGTGTGAGTACCAAAGTGCTGCTAACTTCAGTAAGGCTAGGATTTCACCCACTGTAACAAAAGGCCTTTCCCTTGCTTAGAAACCCTGCTGCCACCAAGGTCCTCGGTCTCCCCAAAGCACCATACCATTATCATCGCATTAACAACAAAAACTGACAGTGTCAATTACTTCCGGGAAAAGATAATAAAGGGGTTTTTAAAGCCTTTGAGCTGTTGGATCATAGCCCATTTTCAGATCCTGGTCTGAGGAGGGTTTGTTTATATTCTTTTTGCCCACTGAAGGCTGACTTTAGGTAGAAAGTTGAGTTCACTTGAAGCTATCATGTTACGATTAGTATTCAGATATGTAAACCAAAAAATAACTCTAAATGAAATCATATTTGAGAGACATTTTCAAGCTTTCTAAGAGAAGTATAAATAATCAAATGATTTTGCAATCTATAGTCAGGCTGATCTTGTTTTACAGCCGCTCAATCTGAAAGCAGGTTTAAGCAAATTAGTTCTGGAAACAGAACAAAATATTATGATAGCACTGCAAACCCCTGCGTCCACATTCTGACCAGCTACTATGGCCCCATGATTGGTGTTTATTATCACATTTGTCAGTGTTTCCATTATAAACACTCTAGTGTGGAGGGTTTATAACTCAGCTGTAAAAATTCCCTCCAGGATGAAATTGAAAAGTGAGGTTTTAGTCCAACAACACTTTTTTTTCTTTTTCTTTTACAAGCTTTAAAATAAATTAGGTTTTGAAGTCTTGGGGGTACTATGTAAAAGTGATAGAAAATAGGCTTTGATTTATTTTTCAGACCAGTGGTACTTCTCAAAGAGATTTTCTATGTAGTCCTTTGGTCCTTTCAGTGAACTTGGACCCTTATTTTCTTTTTTTTTTTAATTAAAAGTGACAAAAATACGGAGACTTAAAATGTGACTGCTCTGTGTGCTGAGTCCCCTTTTCATAAGAATTTGTTATTTTTACTAGGCTTGAATACTACCAGTCTGCAACAATGATAGCCAAGCTTTTCCTGCTACGTATACAACAGAACAGTTATAAGGACTGATAGGCATGCCGGTTATAGTCTTTTTACAGTACAGTAAAAGTCCTTCTCTTTTCTAGGAAGTTGTTAAAAACAATCAGTTCAGACTATTTCCTCTTGAACTTCAATTCAAAAAACATGCTTTTTGCAGACTAAATGAACATTCATCCCAGCAGTATACCGAGATTAAAAGAATTGACCAAATAAAAATATTCAACTGCAATTGTCTTAAAAAATTAGCTTTCTGAGAACTGCAGCTCAGATAAGATTTTAAAATTTGCCTGTATTTCATCCAGATTTTACTTTTTCCCTTCTCTATCCTAGTTTCAAGTGTATCCTTTGGTCTGGTTGGTTTTTAAACCCCAGAAAATTTTCACAGCCACCACTCTGCTGATTACCAGCCAGTCCAGTTTAGGGGTCCTCACACACCTATTCCTTCAAAGAAGCCAAAGGTGGGGAGCATTCCTGTAATGTTTACTTTTGTATTGTCAATTTTCACATTGTTTTATATACCCCTAAGGACTGTAATGTATTGAAATTGTTGTGTGCTATGTTATCTCAACATGCTCCACTCCAAAAGTTTCAGTGCTGTAGCTATGGCTCAGACCACCTCCTCCTGTGCTGAGGGACGTTGAATGGTTCCCACACAGAGTTACTGCAGTGCAGAAGGACAGGTATCGCTATTGTCACATGCTAGCCTGAGATGTTAGGCCTACTTATGCCATATGTCATACCTCTTCCCTAATTTTAAAAAGAGAGATAAAGAGCCTTCTGTTGGTTTAACTGTCTCTCTTTAGCTCTGAAAGCAGAAGAAAGATAATAATTCTCCATCCTACCTCCAGTTCTGTGTTGTTTTGGTTCAAGCCTTACAGGGGTCCAAGGGAAGATACAGCATTTTATGATTTTTTACACAGCAAAGAGCAAATCTGTGCATGAAACATCTTCACCATAAATAAATGAACTGAAAAATGAACGAAAAGTCAATTCAGATATTGATACTTCTTTTTTTGTCTTTTTTTTTTTCCTAACGTTGTTTAATTGCTATGCAGTCTTTAACTCCGTTAAATTCTGACCATTGAAACTTACAGTTATCAGAGGGAAGAGTGGTGACTATAGTACAAAGGATACCGGGATAAATATACCACAGCAAACATCGTCACTGCTTAAATATTTCAGGTTACTCTGGGATAGATGACGTCTAATCTGGATGAAAGGTAGTTTAACAAAGACTTTTAAAACAACCAGTGATTTAGGATCATTCATTTTTTTCTGTAATCGAGATATCATATGAAGATCCCGATTCTTTGGAGTTCTTTGCTGAAACAAAGGGCCTTAAAAAGTTATAATCTGAACTCATAGTCATTACTTGGTCTTTGATGGTGAAATGAAGGGGTGTGGCTCCACTAGCTCTTTTCTCTTCAGCTGTGCATAGTGATTACAGTGCACTTAGTGCTCATATCCAGTACTGCTGGAAAACTATAACGCTTTTTACAGTGTCCTGGGATTCCTGCTCAGGTTCTTAGGTCCTGATTTGAATTCCAGATTTCTGTAGAAATCTGGGTGCAAAGGAGGCACTGGGCCTTGCTCCCAGAGCTCTGCAGAAGGAAAGGGCCCATGCTGCTTCCACTGGGTCCTGTTGAGTAAAATGCCAGTTGCAAAAAGCACCCACCCTAATAAATATGATGAGAGATTAGAAATACAAGGAAAAGTTTCAATACACAGACAATACCCAGAAACTTTTGCAATTGTAAGAGAAGACTCAACAAAGCCCTGACACCCTGCTCCAACCTTAGAGCTGGTGGCTCATTGAATTCACTTTTTACCCCTCCACTGCTCTGCTCTCTCTGCTGGCAAACAGAGGGCTCTTGCAATACAATGTATGTCTCCATTAAAACACATTTTTTTGAAAAATGAACGCAAAACCCGGTACAGCTAGATCCAGCCACAGCACATCAGATTTCATGTTGCAACAGCGTGCTACATTTTCCATTAAAGCTGGCGCCAGTGATCACATTCTGCCATTCAGTCCATTCCGTGTGGTTGTATATTTTCTTAATGAGGATCTGAAATCAGCCCCCTTCACTTAACTGACAGTCTGCCAGAATTATGCCATCTTACCGAATGCAGAGATCATATGATCCATCTGTTGTCTGCAGCCATGCAGGGGAAACATTTTCCAAAGAGAAATGTGGGTTGGCCCCGAAAGTATGTAATTATCCAAATGCTGAAATGTTTCAGATGTTTCAAGGTGCTCTTGGACCTGATGTTGGCCATCTAAGCTCCTATGAAGTCTTTTAGAATAATGTACATAACTAAGCTATTTTCAAATGCTCTTGAGCAGAGTTTAACGGCAACTTTTTTGCCATGTAATATTTTGTTAACCTCTATGACATAAG
>JANHGB010056964.1:0-18708 GCA_026283785.1 Coracopsis vasa
CCTGCCCATGGCAGGGGGGTTGGAACTAGATGATCTTAAGGTCCTTTCCAACCCTAACTATTCTATGATTCTATGTTCTATTTTAGGAAGTGACGACCCTTTTAGACGGATTCTGCACATTAAAGTGGTCCCGCTGGGGTTGTTTCTTACACACATTTCAATATTTTGTCCAACTTTTAAAGCATTGAGAACTATCAGGTTCTTACAACACAAAATCATCCAGAATATGGGTTAATTCTCAGAGGAAAGAAAGTTGTGGAAAATCCCATAACAATCCAAGAAATATTCATGCCCTAAAAGCAAAATGACTGAACCGCCTAAAAAACTAGACCATTAAAATTCAAGCACTTCTCATATAGTTTTTCCAAACAGATTTTACCTACAGAAGACTGCAAAGAATTCCTGAATACCCTGCAATTTATACTACTGATATTTAAAGAAGCAAAAATAGAATGTCATCTTGGGCATTACAGAGGTCAAACAGAAATCAGTGCTGCACCCCAAGTCAGTCAACCCATGGACTGGGGAAGGGGGCAAAAAACCAATCAAACAAGTAAAAAAACCTAAACCAACCACTAACAACAACAAAATCCATAAGCATATAGAAAAATTGATGCATTATCCTTTACAGTCTCGTCTGTTGACAAAGAACTGAACTCTTAAGCCCTATGGCTCTCACTCAGTAAACCTTGACGTATCCAGCAGCTTTCAAGTAACTGCATCTCATTTAAAATACTGAGTGGCACTAAATTCCGTTTATATAATATGCATGAATATAGAAAAGGAGGGGAAGCAAAATATTCTCAACCATATTGTCAAGCGTACTCTCCAGAAAACCAGTGGCCATTCTGTAAAAGAGCACACTGAAATCATCTTCCCAAGTTGGAACAGGGTTTGGCTTTATAATTTATGATTTTTCGCTCTGCATTGAGCAGAATGTAAGAATTATTGCAGCACAATTACTAAGCTGCTTTGAAATATTATTGCTCTTCCACATAAGCAACAAAAGTAAACAAACGGTACTAGATTCTGTTATTCAGTAGCTTCACAACACGGGTAAATGCCCAGTAACAGCCAACTGTATTCATTTTTAATTTTTACATACCAAGTGTATTAATGCGATAGATGAACTCCTTAAAGATTTCTTTTTCCTGAAGAAATTCTACCGGGATTTCAGGGAAAACTGTGCCAAAGTCACCCGCAGGCTTTGGTGACCAGCCTAATTTCCAGACCTAAAGAAATAGAAATTCAGTGTACTTATCCAAAGCAGAAACACTATTGACATGACTGCTATAAATACATGTGCGCTATTCAAAAGTAATGAGAGATGAGTAAATAAAGTAATTCTCCAAGCGAAAAAACACCTCAGAGAAAGATTAAATGTCTAACACAGCTAGTACACATTTTATACTGTTTTCCTAGGGTGTTGTTGGGTCTTTTTAAAAATTAATTGCATATTTCTCACAATTATTCAGTCCTATTGTCCAAGTTTGGATATGAAAGCAAGTAAATTATAAACTGAAATATATGACAGCAAGTAAATTCTAGAGCTGAAATATGACAGGAATTAAGTGCCAGGTGACTCCTTGATTGTGCAGAATTCATGCTGAAAAGATAATTCAGGGAAAAGAGTTCACACACTATTTATGCCTGAAAAAAAGTATGCAGATACATCCAAGAAGGGGCAAAAAAGTCCCAATCACAAAAACAAGTATTTTTATAACATCTCCTCAAAAACAGAGTGCAGAGAAACAGAGAAAGGCCAAAGAAATTGCCTTGTACACACCAGGAAACCCCATTTTGCTCTACTTATAAGCATCTAGAAATGCTTCTGATCATGGCTTTGAAGTTTATCAAAACAAGGTCATTTCACAGTACTAACATACAGAGGTAATCATGAGATAATTCTTGAGTCCATGTTACACTGACCAAAAAGAAAAAGTTGAAATACGTTGTCCAAGATGAGTTAGGAAAGAACGGTACTATATAACCCAAAAGTATTTGCATGGCATACCACAGTATGGCACACCATAGTATGGCACCACATGCAAATACCTGAGTGAGTTCAGATACTAATTCAGACACCTCAACACCATTGCATCATTGCATGATAAAAAATGAATTTGTCAATTCATGTGGCATAAAGAAAGTAGCAGTGTAGATTTTGCACTCTTTCCAGGGTAAGCAGTCCCACTGAGAAGGAAATATTAGCACCAGGTCACTGCTTGCTCTTCCTTCCTTAAACTACCACCTGGATGCTCCTTCACATAAGAAGGCAAGGAGTGACAACATTCCTTTCCAAAGTGAACTCTTATGATATCTTTACAATGTTTTGCTACTCAGAGTTTAAGACGACAAACTGGCTGATTAAACTAACTAAAGATTGAACTCCTACTGACGTAAAACTTAAGATGCAGCACTGTGTGTGGTTTTCAAGAAGTTACTGAACAACTTTTAAATTCCTGAAAACAAAGCATAATGAACATACCAAAGGAGGTACTCTTGTGTAACTGTTCACTAGAGGCAGCCTTGCTAAACTGATGATGATGTTCTTGAGGACAGGAGTAAGGAATGCTGGGATACTGCTGTTTCTTTTGTGTCCCAGTGCCAGGACAGTCTGTAAACACTCCACCATTTCAGCTACCATTTCACAAGCTGCAATAATGTGTTTGGTTTCTTTGTTGGGAGAGAAAGAAATCTGTTTTACGAATCTTTCAAAAAACATATAATTAAAAAATACACAGAAAACCAGAAAATGCTTAATGACTTCAGTATGTCAACTAAAAAGGACAAAACCACAATAAGAATGCATACAAAGAAATATTCTATAGTATTTCAGCTAGTTGAAGAGTACTGCTACCACCCTCACAGCAACAGTTTGTCTTGTTTGACAGTCTCAGTGCTGGAGATCACTGGTACCCGAGATCTGCCAGCAAAGCAGCTGACTCACTAACCCCAGCAAGAACAGGCCACACTGAACAGAGCACTTGTGAGAATTTAAAGTGACCAAACTCATCTTTTTTTTAGATGACAGTCTCATAGCTAGCTCTATGCTAAATTTGACAGGTAGTTTCTGTAGATGAATGCGGTATTTTACTGCACCAGTACAGCTGGATTCCATGCTCATGGACTACACTTGACCTTCACCTCAACATACTGCTCCCCTACTGTAGAAGGGCAGACAATGAATCTGCCATTCTTCAGAAGTAGAACTGTTAATATTTCCTCTCCCATATGAAAATAAAAAAATCACAGGTTAAAAAGTGTGCAGCATGGCTGCACAGATAGCACACCCCCCTCACCCCCAAGAAAAATCTGCAGTAATGTTTAACTTTCAAGAAAAAACAACTGTCCCTGTTAAAAATATGTCAGCCTATAGTTAATAAACATCAAATAAAAATAAGGTCTTAGAGGAAATCTTGTTGAAAAAATAGTAATAGAAAGAGTATCTACAAGTATTTCCACAGTAAAAGTTTAAGGCGAAAGTGAAATTCACCATTTACTTACTCTGTGCGTTTGAATCAACTTCAACCTCACTTAAGCCTTTTGAAGTATTCTTCTTTCTTTCAGGACTAAGAAGTTGATTGCCAGGTTCAACAGCAACTAAATTAGACAAAAAAATTGAAAAGATACAGCCATTACATCTCTCATATTCCCTTTTTCTTCTCAAAGCCACATAAGAGTCAAGTATTTAACATCTCCAAGGCATCTGCCAAGTTCAAAAGTAAACACAAAATTTTAAATGAGAAATTAAAAGTAGTAAAAATAAATCTGTCAACAAAATAATAAAAAAGGACTCAGAAGGAATATTCTAGACACCTGGAATTTCATCAATGATGACTGAAGATTTATTAAGAAAATTTTCTCATAGCTGTTTAAATAGGACTCACCTGCTTCTATGATAAATCTAATGCAATTAATTAAGGAGCAAGCATATGTCACATTTGCTGCAGAAGCCAACAAATTCCAGAGGTTAAGCTGCTGTAATGTCAGACAGCAACAATCCAGAGCAGCTTGAAGATCTACACTTAATGGAATCTGGTCATGCATTAAACGCCATGATAGTGCCTGGGCAAAAATAAAAATTTCCCATTAACAGCAAATTGTCACAAGAGAAAAAACTTACAACTGAAGGTGTTTGTTGGTGGTTTTTCACTCAACAATATGTAGAGTTTTATTAGCAAGTTGAACTGATTTGTTTTCCTGAGAGAACAGAATTTAAGTACATAAAAAAGTGATGAGCATTATACACTGTTTATTCAGTCCCCCACAGATCAGTGCAGGGCCACTCTCCCAAATGCCAAGATCATCCCATCAGTCATCAACTAGCCAAGCTACCCTTGCCCCGTAAGTCCATCTCATTTACTAGCACTAGAAGAAATTTCTACACTTAAGACAAGAAAGTTGCCCAGATCAAAAGTTACTTAATGGTGACCAGTGTCAGTCAAAGTTGCTCCCGCTCCCAACGTTTCATGACATTTTAATTATGCTGTAGTTTCTTACCTCTACTGACATCACTACGAATTTCAGGATATCATCCTCTTTGTCAGGAGGAACACGGAGACCAGCTGGTAGTTTTGAGAGTAACAACAAATACTGAGCCAGTGCACGACAAAGTGTCATCATAGACTGATACATCACCTCATCTCCTATAAAATAAGACTGGATGAAATCTAGCAGTTTGAATCTTTTCCCTTCAATAAATATTTTTCACACTTATTTCCTAAGCACTTTTATGCAAGTATCTTGATTTTTTTTTAAAATAGTAAGTTCATGTATTCACAAGACATCTGTAAAGTACCTTTGCAGAGGAGAGAATAAACTTAAAAAGACCGTTATTTCTATTACCAAAGATATCGCTTAGTTTTTTCCAGTACGCTGATGGCTCAGTTGGCAATAGTGGTTGAAAAACCTGGTGGTTGGCAGGAAGGTTTTGTACAGTGGTAGACACATGATCCAGAGTTACCCTCCGAGCTGTTTCAAAGAAGCTGCTCTTCTGGTCTCTTGAGATTTCATTCATGCCAACGCTTAAACAAGGTGCTAACAAGCTTAGGTTGAATTCCTGAAGTCAAACAGTAAATAAAAAGTAAAGAAATCACTTTTAAAGAGAAGCTAAGAATCCAACAGTACTATTTTGGCATGCTAATATGGTGGTAAATTAACAGTTTATTAATTAACTTGTTATTATGACCTCTGCTCTAATGTGGTGTAACAATTCCATAATTAAGCTCATATTTGTTCTAAATTTAAATTCCAAACACTACTGTTCTGGAAAGAAAACTCTATGCTTATTCCAAATTTTAACTTAATTTTATTTAAGTATATGAATAATCTTAAAGATGACCTATATACAAAGAATCTTTCAAGTACTAAGTTTTCAAACAAATAATGTTTCTAAACAGTTTCCCATTATTACTTCTGCATACCAGTAGCAAGTGTAAGACAGAGAATTTGAACAAAATAAATTACTAGAGAACAAAGTAATAATGCAAGCTGTCCTTTACACCAGATTATACTATCTGTGGCCTGTTACCTGCATATTGCAAGTCATCTAGCACAGATATGTAAAAGGTTACAGAACCATCTGTTCTTGTAAGAGACTGTATGGGAACATGAGGAGATTATATAAAATGGTAGAACTGGATGTTTGTGATTCTAATACACAAACTAACTTTCACTTCCACTCCATACACCCAATGTGTGCTACTAGAAAGCTACTATGAGCAGCACTGCTAGACACAGAAGTAAAACATACCTACTATTTTAGTTTCCAAAATGAAGTGAAATTCAAGAACTGAACTACCGGTATTAGATACATTGGAAGTGTTTACATTTAAGGACATAATCTATTAATATTATCAATTAAGGACATTAAAAAATAATTACATCCTCTTCATCTGATTGTGTTTCATCTGATAAAGAAATTACCTTGCTGGTCATGAAGGAGTTCAGATCAGGCTGGGGAATCCTATTTACCAGTTCTGCGCCTTCTAGCAGTGCCGAGTCAGACTTGACGCAACACTGCGACCTCACCAGTGACACATACCAGTCCTTCAATAATTAAAGAAATATATTTATTACATATTTGTTTTCAGAAAATAATAACAGTTTATAGGGGCAGGGGGAGAACTGCTCATTGGCACTGAATCATGGTCCATTTAAGAGACCACTAGGCCACATTAATGTCAAAGACATTAATGAACAGACAATTGGCAAATGGACCATCTTAAACTAGACCGATGGATGTTCACTGGCAAGTGGTTTATTTCCATAAGAGTCTGGACAGAAAACAACAAAAAATAAGCTTAACATATAGCACAGGTGTATGCATTAGGATCCTAAAGCTGAGGAGACTACATAGGAAAAAACTTGAAATACTCCGTAGTCACACAAACATATCAGTAATAGCAAAGAATCCAATACTATAACCAAGAAAAAGTACTCAGATTAAAATATATGAGCAGATGAAGATAACATCTGTCTTTTAATACTCAGTGAAATAAAGGAAGACCATTACACATCACTGCAAATTTAACACTCACTGAAATAAAGGAAGACCATCACACATCACTGCAAATTTACTCCTTAAATTAGTAGTGATGAGTGTACAAGAATTAGTTAATTAGTTAACTGATTTAACTAAGGAATATAAAGAGGCTCAGTTACCAGTTTTCTGTGGTTTCCTTCTCATAACCCTGAATTTGGTGATGTGAACTAGAATGCAGCTACACCTGCTGGAGGTTAAGGAGCATCTGGACAATGCTCTCAGTTATATAGTTTAGGTATCCCTGCAAGGAACAGGGAGTTGGACTATGCATCCCTTCCAATCTGAGGTATTTATGGTTTTATGGCCTATGTAGGGGTTGTAGAGGAAGCATACAAAACCTGCTTCCTTTGTGCAGAGTTTACAGTTACAGAGGAAGGAGATTTTTTTTTGTTAATTTTAAGACAAAGTTATATACATTTCCTATTACTGTGTATCACAGTAGAACATGAAGGAATGAAAAGGAGAAATTATCTGTGCCACGGGACAACCAGAAAAAAAGGAAGAAATAGGCCCCACAAAAGAGAGAAGCAGTTAAGTAGTCATAATTCTTCTCTGGAAGTAATTTAAAGCTGAGAAGTGGAAACTGAGAAGTAATGCTTAATATCTAAGGGACAACCAACAGTTTTGAGCAAATTAATAAAATCTATCACTGCAGCAAACACCAAGGGTATATGCCAGTATCTACTGAACCTTACATAAATCTTTCCATCAAACGTATGCAAAGAAACAAGACTTGATAGTTTTCCACAGCACTGTCAACATAAACATCTATGCATGTGCTAATTATTCATCTTAAGTTCAACAGTTAGCCAAAACATATTAAATCATTCACTGATCTATATTTGGGATTCATTGACAATTCTGAGAACATTAACTGCACAGTAAAAATAAGCTGTATTTAAGTATTTTGTAATTAGCAAAGCTTATTTACAGCCAAGGCACTTATAGCCAGTCTTTCTAAACATAACCTTACTTTGTCTAGAATTACATTCTCTAAAGCTGGTTGGTCTTCTCCATCTAGTGGGTGTGAGGTAACCAGAGGTGAAGGACTAGTTGTGCCTGGTGCTACCATAAGACGAAACCTATCCAAGAGTGAGTAAAGCCTTTGGTGTCTGAAAATAGAAGAACACATCAGCAGAGAGCGAACTTACTCAGTTTTGTAAATAATTTAAAGTTAGAAAGATATCCAGTGAGCCAATTCTAATCCTGGTAGAGAAAAGCAGCAGGATCTTAAGTTCTTTGTTGGATATGTGCCGTCATATGATGCAGAGCTACATCATATGACAGCTATCAGTAGCCAAGAAATAAACTCAGCATCATCAGCCATAAAGACTTAATTTAGATTAAAAATTTGTACATGCTTAAGCATAAAATGCAAACTGAGGTTTTCATTATGCAGTAAATCTTTTTAACAAGTAAGAAGAATAAAAGGTAGTGTACAGATTATTTGACTGAAGACAAATATGTTCTAAAAGCTATCAAACAAGAACCCTCTAAAACTAAACTACGTAATGTTAGCTAGGAATGCACATTACTTTCAATCTACTGCAGTCTTCGACTTTAGATTCTTTTCCTTTACTTCTTTCTTATTTCAGGCAACAGATATTAACCTCAAACAGCAATGATATCAAGAGGAATAAGAATAAAAGCTTTTTCCAACAGTAAATAAAGCTTTTAAAAACAATGGAATTTGCTCCTTTTTGTAACAGCAGTTTAAACAGCTGGGAGACTGAACAGTTAAAACCTTTAACACAGTTGTATGGAAAAAAAAACAAAACAAGCAAACAAAAAAACCAGCCCACCCAGCTTGGACAAAAATTCTGCAAGTTTGTGGAAAATATAAGTTGTTTTCAATAATGTATTTTTTTCCTCAAGGAACTGTTCTTTCTTAAAAAGTTAAATATTGACCGGGATGCAGAAAGACAACCTGATGCCTTCAAGCCTTTAGCTTGAAGGTTTACTTGAAGCTTGGCTTTACTTTTGAAGTATCCTGCAAATTCAACTCAGCCAAACACAACTATCCTCGTACCAAAACATGCCTATATCTCATGAGAGATTTTACTCCTGTTTTATCTCTAAAAAGGACCCATTATTTTATATTTAAGACGACACTCAAATGTATGAAAAAAGAGTTAATGCAATTAGTATTAAAATATTTCTTAGTCTGGCATTTTAACACATATTGGTATTACTTACCTTGTTGCTAATCCACTGTTTTGAAGGTATTCCTGAATTCTATCCAGTTCTTCAACTGGTAACTGAGTAATGCTGTTCTATAGGAAAGAGTCACAAGAATTATATACAGAAATAAGTAAAATATCCAGAGGTTCTTTGAACAGATTTCAAAAACTATGAAGGCAGATGAAGGGAAACAAACATTCATGTACCTATATATTAAATAAATTTCCTCTCCAATGAAATCACTTAAACATCATCATATTTTGATGTACCTTGAATCATTACACTTGCTTATATTTCTAGCACTGCCCAATCTTATTTACAAATTCATAAGTTTATCTTTACCTGTAAAGTTGCAGCCAAAAGCATTTCTACCCGACGGCAAGCCAGTGTGTCAACCATGCGAGCAAGCACACGGAATGGAGTACACAGAAGCTTATCAACATATAATGTTAAGACAGCCCCAGACTGGCTGAGATGTATTCCCTCTAAGCACTGTAAAGTCTTCTTCAGAGTTGTGGGCTAGATGTTGAAACAAAACAAAACAGAAAAACAGACATAAGGCAGCAGTCAATTGCAATACAAAGACTAAAGGGAAAGGCATTTAGAAAAAAATATAGCAGACAACTAGCTGATCAATATAATAATCTAGATAAGAAGAGGTTTGAGTTACTCGGTTATTCAATGTGACCACTAAGTTGTTTGATGTTCAACTGCAAAAGCTTACTCTTCCAAAGAGTAAGCAAAACATAGGGAGCAAAACTTTTAGGGGAAAAAGCTAGAGAGACTTAAGTGGAATTGGAGAAACCCTCAAGAACAGTGAGCAGCTTGAACTCTTGCTGGAAGAATATAGGAATGTGAGCATAGTGAAGACAAGAGATAGTACAAAAATCCAGATAAGCACTAGGGATTTTTTGAGCACATGGTTAAATCATAGGAACAGCAACACAACAGCTGCTCAGGATTCAAAGGGGGTGCAAAGATTTATCTTCTTAAATATGAGCACCAATTCAGCACCAGTAATGTAAAGGGACAGAGACAAGCTAGTTTGACTAGTGGAACCAATCTTGGTTTAGAGCAGACTGTAAATATCAGCTATTTTAATATCTTATTGACTTTTCTGGTATCACCAAACATTTCATAGAATTACTAAACCTTCCATTCAAACACATTTAGTTTAGTTCATTCTACCAGTTCTCAGACATTGAACCTCAGATTCGTCTCACCTAACCTTAAAGTGTTTCACTCACACGTCTAAAGTACTAATGTAGTTGCACTAGGTTTGCATAGAGACAATGGGAGGAGGCAGGAAACATCACCAGGCTCCTCAGGGTATGGTAGCATCTCCCACCATTAGCTCTAGAGGAAGTCCAGCAAATAATATTTCCCACGCAGTGAGTTCCAAAGATTAAGAGGGATGCATACAACCTTACACCCCTATAAAGCCTTGTCCACTTTTAATTTAAAGACTAAAATAATCAAAAGAAACAATACTGCATTTCTGAAGCAGTATTTCCCTCATCAAGAGGCAGATCAATGGGGAAGGAATGAGCTTGCAAACCCTTTTCATGTTGTTAGGGCCTATGAAGGTGGGCTGGTTCCTGTCCTGCATCTGTAGTTAGTAGTCTGTTACTTATGCCTTACAAAGCACTGAAATCAAACATGAAAGTTACAGTTTTAATTTACCCTTTATTGTGTGGGGGTAATACCCAGGAAAGAAAGTCAGTTTAATCAACTCTAGTTGAATTCATAGATTTGATGGATTGAACATACCTGATACTAAGGTTGCTAGCATATTATAAAGTTTGCTGTTAGCATTTTTAATGAAGTAACTTTAAAAATAAATTTGGGTTGATAAATGACCCAGAAATGTCAGGATTTGCATACTTATCAGTTAAACATATGCTAAGTATAAGTCACTCTATTCTTTAAAGGCAAAGAGTTAAACTTACAGCTGCAAGATTCTCACACCGTGATTGAATGGCCTGGATGAAGAGACCACTGGCTGCTGAATTCCTGTGAACAGCACTAATAAAGTCTTGTACTGGAGGCTCATGGGATAGATTAATCAAGTCTTGAACGTGATTCACAATAAGCCAGGTCAAGTGTTCTGAATCATGTAGGTTTTGACACTAAAGGGGAAAAAATTAAAATCTGATTCCAGTAATACCCATATTAAGCATTTAATTACTAAAAAGTTTTATCAGACACAACATAAATTTCTTCATATAGAAGTCCAATGGCTATTCTAAAAATACTGATATCATAGAATGGTTTGGGTTGGAAGGGGCCTTAAAGATTTGGACTTGATGATTTTACAAGGTCTTTTCCAACCTAGATGATTCTATGACCATCTAGTCCCAACTCCCAACTCATGGGCAGGGACACCTTCCACAAGACTTAGGATGCTCAAAGCCCCGTCCAAGCTGCCCATCACTATTTTTACATGACAATTTTCCCAAATGCTTTTGATCTTGTTGCAAATTAAGAGACTCATAATGAATGTATAAATTTAGGCTTAAAACACTAAAAATTTAGGTTAGAAAAGTGAACTGAGATAGTCAATTCAAAGATGCTTCTTTTAATGAAATGCTGTTTGAAATAAACATACACACAGAGTCATGTTGTAAAATGTGATATCCATTTAGGCTTCGTTTTAAAGATTTCGTATTACTACTGGCCTTAAACACAATATGAATAATTTCTGGAAAGTAAATCCAAAGAGACCTGTCAATAATTAATATTAAACCTATGGAGGCTATCTGTATATAAACGAGTAGTGCAACGCAACATGAAAAGATCTGTAGAGATAACTAGGTGATGCTGACACCCAGTTAAGAGGTTTTGGAGGGGTTTTGAGCTACCTGTAATCTGACTTTGGTGACTGATCATCCATTGGTACTTGAAGTGCTTTTTCAGTGTCAATGTAAAACCCTTCCTCTTAAGGTACAGGCAGAAACTTGTCATCTTCTAGAACACTGCTACAGATGTTGAGAAGTCCAACGCTACTTAGTGTACCTCCCAGCATTTCCCAAGTAAGCAATGATACCCAGGAGATAATTCCATTACCTACCAGGTATCCTTTATAAGCCAAAAGTATTCTCAGTTTAGAATAGAAATAAAATGCCAAAGTCATTACTAAGCCTACAGCACCACCTGAAAACAATGTTTCACAAGTCTTTATTTTTCACTAGTAAATCAGACAGATGCACTTAATGCATGCACATCAGCAATAAAAGACTGTCAGCATGATAAAATAACTCAAAACTATAAGTATGCAATTCATAATTTGAAACTTACAACATAGTCACAGAAAAGAATGAGTGCTCCTCTTCTCACTATCTCTCGGTTGCACATGCCACGTTTAGATTCTGAATCCGATTCATCACTGTCTCCAGATATCTGAGGGCTAAGCAACTTAGTAGTAGAAAGACTGTGTCTCCTGAAAAAAGCGTATTATATTTTGTTAATATTTTATGACTACACTTTATTACTATAGCTACCGAAACCTTATCAAATTGCTTGGAATACCCTACCAATGTTCTTACATAGTATTTATTTTCTTACAAACTTCATTCAAACATGATACTGCTCTGAAGCAGACACTTTGCTTTCCATCAGCTTTTTACTTCCTAACAACTGTAGTACCACTTTTTTGTCCTGTGTTTATTACTGCCTTGGACAGCGTGAAGAACACCTGAAGAACTAAATAAGTTATTTAAAAGAAAAGCATGGGTTATTGCATCTCTGGTAGGATAACGGAACCTAATGATGTATTTTCTTCTCAAGCTAAACCAGTGCTCTTGAGCAATTAGTCCTTAGTGTCAGATTGACAGTGATGCCCAAGCCAGAAAAAAATAGAGGCGATATTAGTAAACCAAAGAAGATAACTGCAATAAATAGAACAATAGCCATTTTAGTTGTCCTGCTTTGCTCATAAGCCTGGTAATCCCATGTTTCATATCATGAGGTTGAACTGAGGCAAAAATGTGACATTTGGGCAAGCACTGATTCACTCATGTTGTAGAGCATGACTAGGCCTCCCTAACATTCACTGCACAAGCATCAGAAATGTCTCTCCAGTCAGCTGTTAATCTCCCTCTACAGCACCCACATAGGTCTGTCCTTAACCCCAGAGGACAAATCATTCCAATGCCTGACAGATGAACTAACTTCAGACCAAAAGAACACTTTCTTTAGAGCATATCTCCACATTTCAGACAACTAACACTGAGGTTACTACCATGCTTGATGTTAATGAATCAGCATGGTGCTGGTGCTGATACTATATTTTGATAGAATTGAGAACAGACCCACTGAGAACAGATATAACTATAGCTATAGTTATACTGATTAGATTGTATTTTCATAAACACAACAGTGTACATCATCTGCACTGGCTGGGTATTTGCTAGAAGGTGAAATACAAAGTCTCCACTGAAATATGAAATACTGAATATTTTGCTATAGTTATTTCCACAATTTTAATTAAAAGTAGTACTCAGATGACATTTCCTTGCCTTAAAAGTAGAGAAATTACCTAGCAGGTCTTTTGAGTACAACCGAGTGCAGAACACATTCCCTTAGCTGGAAAGACATACTGATATTGGAACAGACAACATGTATAGATGTAAAGTAAATGCAGATCTATTTCAGAATCCAAATAGTACTATTCAACGGGCTGGCAGGGTTAGCAGTAAAATCTTAGACTGTTTTAACATAATTTTAGCAAATATGAGACACACTACTACTAGGGATCAAAATCAAATCTTACTTTGGGGTCTGATGCACTTCTGACCACCAGTTGTAGTTGGTATAATTGACAAGCAGCAGGATTTGACACCACAGGAGAACTAAAGAAGGATGCGTGGGAATCATGGACTGGACAAGGTCACTCAAACTTTCAAGGGTATAGAAGCTACCATCAGATCCATCTCCTGTAAAAAGTCTGGTGGCTGCAGCTGTAATTCTTCTAAACATCCCTGAAAACAATAAAAGCACGTTAGAGTCACTGTGCTCTAGTCTGTGTTCTGGAGTTCTAAAATTATTCAGAGTAACTTGAGAATAAAAATCTTGTTTCATAAGCCACTACCATTCCTAGAAGAAATGCATATCCTAAGTGGGTTTACAAATCTAAGGCAAGTCATAGAGTTTGCCCAAGAGTAGTGTGTAAACCAGTGATGACCAACTTCCAAAATCAATAAATAATACTTTACATAGACTAGAATTGTAATGAAGCTTCTCATCTTTTTTTCTGTCATATACTAAAAAGTTCATCTGACACATAAAAGCATTTACCAAATTTTAAATTACTGATCATAGACCAGGGCTTCTGGGTTGTTTTTTTTGTTTTGTTTATAAAGTAAAACATAGAAGTTCTAATTAAGAACCGTTCTGTAACTACTATTCTATATGCTGAGGAAGATCACTTATACGTATCCAACTTAAGATGATGGCTTCCAAAATACATTTAACTGAAACTAAACTGATACCCTTCTATCCAATTTCTAAAATAAAAACAGTAAATGCTTTTAAGTGGAGAAAGTCACTGCCCTGCACACTGAACATTCAGCACAAAAGCTGAATTTTGCTTTCTGACTTGCTGATTTTGTATTCATATGCCAAAAGGAAGGGTGGCAAAAAGGAAAATGGACAAACTTAAAGTTGTCTAAAGACATAGAACCTTTTGAGTTTCTATGAGAAGATGAGACCAGAGGGAAAAAAGGTTTATTCAGAACCAGTCAGAAAGCAAGAGCTAATCAGAATAATGAAGAACTGCAGTGTTGTTTGCTTGCCTTGCCAGATATACAGAAAAATGAAGCTGTAAATTCCACAGTCGTGTGGACCAGTTTAAGCTGCCCCCAGGACTGGTAAATATGCTATGTGAATAGCAAAGAATGGGAAAAACAACCAAGTCTCAAAACTCGGGTTTCACTTACTAGCTTACCAGAGTTATTACCAGTCCAGTTTCCTGTAACTGCAGTAACAGCACCATCTGGTGACTGTCTACAGTCATGAAAGCCACTGCAGGCTCATCTTTTCACTCTATGCCTTTTATTTCTACTAACTTCAAAGCAGCACATTGAAAATCTTAATTTCTAATCTGGTAGCTTCTGTAGTTGAATACATAGGAGTCAGCAATGTTCACATTTTGAGAAAACTATAATGGGCAAGAAGACAAAACATCGAAGTAGAATAGCACTTATAACACTATTTATAAGCAGAGCTTAATCCATGTTCCCAGACACAAGTTGCTATAAACTGCACTTGCAGTTAGGAGATGATAACTTAAAAAGAAACAAATTAGAGGTTTTAACTGGAAAAAAAGTACTAAAAAGCCAACTACTTAGTTAACCATAAGCCTAAATCTTAAAAAAAAAAAAGCTACACCATGAAAATACAGCCCAGGTGTCTGAACAACTTTCCTTCTACTCTGTCACACTGTGTAAGGTAACTACATTAGTAGTAGTACTTCGAGTTGATTTGGATCTTACATGAAATTCATTTCTAGAGATCATGCAAGACACATATCCCAGTGCTCTGCATGAGTATTTTAATATTTAATTTTAATTTTGCATGAAAATTTACACGTAGCTCCTGGGAAGACTCACAGTACCGCTTGGAAGCCAGCTGCTAGAGCAGAATTAGCTGAGCCTTCCTTTTCCAGTATCCCAGCTCTCACTGTGGAAGAACCCACTTGCCCGCTTTCAATCATCAGCTTCATTTTCTGACTTCACTGATCTAAGAAAACCTCATCCACCACAGCTGCCACAACACAATTCAACTGGTTTCCTGTTTACTTTTCTACCTGCCACCATTACTGAAGACTACAAGGAGTAAAGCTACTGGAAGTTAGATCAAGGCAATGCAGAAGCTTTGAGCTTTTATAGAGAACCCAAGACATTTCTAACAGCACTTTCTTTTAAGTTTACACCTACGATACTTATGTTTGCAAAAAGCAGCTGGTAGCAATGACAGGAACCGAGCTAAGGGGTTTTTCTCCCCTCAAGAAAGGGTTTTATAACTGAACTCTATAGGAAGGTCTTAAAAAGAAAAGAAATCAGAAGTTTTCGTAATACAACAGAACACAGAATCATGTTAAATGTCCAACAACAGTATTCTGTTTGCACTTTTTAATTATATCCATCTGCTATGTAATGAGGTACTGTAACTCCCATTTTACAGGCTATGGAATGCAGAGTCCCTTGTCCCATATCTACAAGGAAGTCTATGAAGAATCAGGGACTTGTGCCAAGACCTTTTAAATTGCAGCCAACTACTGTAATCCAATACTGTTGGATTTCAGCTGCAGGCTGAAAATCAGAAGGCAAAAAGGACAGTCACAGAAAAGAAAGAATTAAAAACCTAGGAAAATAGGTTAAAAGGAGAGATGAAAGTCACTAGTTACATTTGGTCCACATATAAGAAATGTGAAAAATGTGCCCCATATGCACAAGCACAAAGTTTGGGAGGTTCTTTATACTGTGTAGGGTAGAGTGTCTTCAGCACCAAATACTCCTCCTCCCATTCAACAATTGTCTCAGAACTGAAAACCCACTCTGCCACTGCATGCTGCAACACAAGGCAATGCTTAAAGTGTTACCTGATTTGAAGATATGTATTAAGCACATAAGCAGTGTGCCCAGCTCCTGGCAGTAGAAAGTATGTTGCTGCTCATTCATGTCCACTTTCAATTGTTTAGTAACAATATCTTCCAGTAGAATGCCAACCAGTTGTAATAAAAACCTTGAAAAAGAATGTGTACAATCAACAGAAAAACTACCAATGCAACATCCGTCAGAATAAGATGAGGTTTGCCCATAAAACTCAGTCTTTGTCTATTCATCCTAAGTAGGATGCTAAATTAAATGCTACAGAACAGGCTGACCTCAACCAAATATGATGCTGTAAGTATGCAGAGGTGAACACAAGCATTTCAATAACTGCATATTTGATCTGGGTTATTACTGTGATATAAACAATCACAATTAATATTGCGATTTCTCGGAAACCTTAATCTTTCCCTTAAGTTAGTCAAAAGACAACATACCTAGAAAACGTCTCTTCAGGCAGATATTTAGCCTGTTTAACCTCAGTGCGATCCTCTGGTGCGGATATGTTACTTTCTCCATGCCTCAGTCTGTTGATTGTTTGACATGAAATCAAATATGGTGAAAAGGAAAGCTCTTGTATACGGGAGAGAACGATGTCTTCTGTCGACTGTGAAATCAGAACTCTAAGGATAGCCAAAATTCCAGAAATCCATAGCTGGACAGTGCTCACTGATGCCTAACACAAACACAAAAATGCAGAAGACAGTCAATTTTTCAAATACATTCTGTGTGGTGTTGTTTAACTTCAAAAGCATTCAATTTCATCAACTGTTGTATAAAATTAGATACTTTCAAGAATGGAGCAAGCACTTTTATGTTCAGGTCTTCCAAAATGCTATTCTTGTGATTACTGTCAAGCTCACGCTCACTCTGTTAAACAATCTCTCAACTATAGAAACAGTATTAATACTTGCACGAGAGAAATGTGACTTACCTGTGGAATTGTATTCTAGATTTTGCTACAACAGTGTGTTTATCTACATTCCTGATCATCAAAATAGAAAATGAAGCCAAATAATCCATAAGCAGAACATTCCTGTATGAAGTATTCCCAGTTGGTAAATCGTATTAGTTCTAACCAATTATTTCCCAAAATCTGCTCCTGGCACTTTAACACCATGTTGCAAATTAAGAAACACATGCTTTATGGTTTTGCATGGAAGACACCAGATTCTCTCTTCTCTGGAAGGAACTGCTTACCATTGTTTTAGGAGTAATGAACATACTCCTTAAAAGCATGTCCACAGGGCGAAGGGATGAAGGAGCCAAAATTTCAAACAAAGTGTTCAGTACTCCCAGAGCATCATGAGAGTCTATATGCATCTGTTAAAGAAAAACACAAAACTAATTTGTAACTATCTGCTTAAGGTAAGTGCAACACAACATTTCTATGACATCCTGTGTGTAAGGAAGCTGTCCTTTAAAGTACAAAATTCAGAGCAACCAAAAGCTATGAAAGGTAAAGCTATGAAAGCCTACTCTCCTCAACCATGAGATGTCCTCATGGGAGTGGGCATCTGCCATCATGCAGTAAAGAGCATTAAAGGCACAATTTCACTAATTTTATTTTTTATCCTTGAACTAAGTGTTTTTAATTCCAGGAAGGGAGTATCAAAAACAGCAAGAGACACATGCACACGCTGGAGGGAGTCCAGCAGAAAGTCACATGGGTGGTTACATTGGCTTGGAGCATCTGTCATACAAGGGGCACCTGCCATTGTCCAACCTGGAGATGGTTCAGCGTGATCTTTACCAGTACCTGACCAGGTGAAGTGGGAGGAGGAGACAATCCAAGTACAGAAGAAAGAGTGAGAATCTTATTAGTGGTATCCAGTATCAGGATGAAAATCAATAGACACAAGGTGAAATACAGGAAATTTCATTTAAATACAGGGAGTTTTTCATTTGTTTGTTTTCTGCCTGTAAGGATGCTCAGACACTGGGAAAGGCTGCCCAGAGAGGAGGCTCCATCCTTAGAGCCTATCACAACTTGACTAAACATGGTCCTTAGCAACCTGCTCCAGTAGACCCTGGTTTGAGGTGAAGACAGTATCTAGAGGTCTGTTTCAACCTTAACTATTCCATGATTCTATGGTTTATTAAAGCAGTTTCAGACAACATCTTTCCATCCTCCTCACCAAGAAAAAAAATGTAATTAGATCCAACTGCAATCACGAAAAAATAATTTTGACAATCTAGAAACAGGGGAGAATCTTCACACCATTTAATAAGTGCTCTGGTATCATCATATATATAAAAGAAGTAGAATGAACTTCCTATGGAAAAAGCCTTGAAGATACTGCACATATTTCATGCTCATAGCAGCCTGCCAGTATCTGAAGGGGGCCTATAAGGATGCTGGGGAGGGAC
>JANHGB010056968.1:0-13328 GCA_026283785.1 Coracopsis vasa
TATTCTCTCCTCCTGTCCTGTTTGCGAATGGATAGTGAGAGAGCAGCTGGGTGGACATGTGACAGCTAGGCAAGGTCAACCCAACCACAATGACATGCAAGAACATATATGTAGAAATATATACGTATATATGCATTTTTATACCTATACACCTTGTAAGACTTCAGACCAGGTAACACCATGGTGGATTTCTGTCAGACAGTCTGGGTTTTTTTGTTATGCTGATATATGTAGCTCCTTAACACTTGTGTGTTGTCCTCATGATACACAGCATGGTTTGCTCCTGGGTGGAATGGCTGGCGTGGATTTCACTTCCATGTTAAGGCTAAATGATGTCAGTGAATTATTTGTGTGGAAATTCGATCCAGTGTCTGGATGCTTTAACAGATCTTGTGGAGTTTCAGAGGAATGATTTGAGCATATCTACTCCTGTCTATCAAGACATGAAAACTAGCTTTTCTCCACCAGGTGTTTTATCTACAGTGAAGAAATAATGGCCTATGGGGACATAAGTGCCTGTAATAGCAGTAGGGGCTATAACTTTGTGCTGGTTTTCTGAGATGCTTTGTAGGGGTCTTGCTGTCGTTTCATGCTGATTGTGTGGGGAAACTGCTTTGTAGGAGAAGGAACTGAATGTCATGCAACTGTAGCTGAGAGAGATGTCAACAGCAGACATTGACGTTTCGCAACACACTCCACATTAAGTAAAAGTATTTCTTAATGAAAGCAGTGTTTCACAAGTATATATTACTTTTGTGACTTATGACCTCTACTCATTAGAAAATCCCATATCCTCCTCTGATGAAACTTCTGGGCTGCTGGGGAAACCATAGTGAACATACTGATACACTGACTCCTCTCTCATTTTATCGAGACCTTTAAATGTGAGTTGCTCAGACTCTGTTGAATTAATGCATTTCTTTCCATTTTCCTGACCTGCGATTCTGTCATCAACTTTTTACCTGTAACAGCCTGTCTGAATATTTTGCCATTTCTACCATCTCTGAATATTTTGCCGTCTCATATCTCTACAATCCGACTTTCTGATTATTTCCTGTTCTTTCTTCTGTAAGACTTCATTTATAAATTGCATAAATGACTGTATTACCAGTATCTTTAATATAAACAAAGCAAGTTGGTTGTATTAATTAATGAACTGATGACTAGCTATTTCAAATGGAAGGGTGTGTAACACTTTTCCCAGTGTAGTATGGAAACTGTAGCAGCTGTAAGCATCCAGGATTTAGTGATCTGATAAAAGTTTCTGCTTAGTTTGTGTTTGTGCTTGCCTGTGATTGCAGTGTTAGTTGTTTGGGTTATTTGTTTATTAGGACTCTGGGTGATCAAGCTGAGCTGGATCCAGGGGAATCAGTTTTATTTTGCTGTGTTCATAGCCTTAATTAACACAACTTTTTCATTGGATCCAAGATCTCAGTGGGAGACTATAGTCTATAAAAAAATTAGCTGTGTGTTAGTGTAAACCTTCAGTGCAAGGAAGGATTTTCAGCCTTTGCCTAGTAGAGCGGGGTTGTGTTTCTATATATAAAAAAGTAGAATAAAAACAATTCTTGTCCAGAAGGTTGGGTTTTTTGTTTGGGTTTGGTTTTTGTTTGTTTGTGTTTTTAAACCAGTATGAAACAAGGGTAAGCAACCAGGGGATACAGGTAAAAGTAGGAAAAAACTACTTCATCTTTAGTAGGCATTGATCTCCAAGTACTGCCAGCTTAGGCATTGTTGGATTTATACAGATGTTGTTACCAAATGTTTTGGAGACGCTTGAGAGGGCTTAAGGGAAGCAAAATAAGTTTGCAGGTTTTGAGTGCATACTCCCAAGTGTGAGGGGCAGTGTTTAGGAGAAGGTACTGTTCTGTGGATTTGAAAAGTGTGATGAGATCAATCCTATAACATGGTTGGGGGAAGAGTCTCTTAATACTGAATCAGGGATGACTGCTTGGATGCATGGTGTTGTTTAAGTGACTGTGGCACACATAGACAAATCTCTATAACCCCGTGTAATCTTTTTATGTCAACTCATGACCATGTAACTTGTTTTTGGGGAGTGGACCATAATTTGTGTACTATTGTGTTTAATTGAGGATGTAGCTTTGAGTATAATCAGTTGGTGATAGCAGACAAAAGGAAGTAGCTAGACTTTGACTGGTAAAATAGCTGTTCACATAGCCTGTGTCTCCTGTGAAGATTAAGTTGCCAGCATGTGTGATTTGGTGAGTCTCAGGTGATCTGGCCAAAGATATCCCAGAGAGGACATCTGTGAGGAGGACTCCCATCAGTGTGCTATAAACAGCAACAGGCCATCTTCTCTAAGAGTTTTTTGGTCAAAGTGCACCCACCTTTCAAAGATACTGGTTAAATTCACTCACCAGTGCAGTGCTGCAGTCTTTTATGTTACTGTGGTAAAAACTGTCAGCTTGACTGCTCTTAATCTCACCAAAAGCTAAACAGTTAACCACAATTTGGTTAACTAATTAGATGTAAACTCTTGTGGTTATGAATGCTTGTCCACTATCAGTTCTAAATGCCTCCCTATACTTTGCTGCTTGATAACTGTAAAGGCTTCTTTCCCAGGGTGATTTCAGAGCAGCATATCATTGCCACTCTTAATAGTATCAGTGATGGCACAGTGCCTTTGGGTTGTGAGCTGAGTCTGGGCTGAACTACCTGAAAACATGTAGGTTTTTCACTAGTTTTGTATAACCTGGCAGACATGCTGGTGTTACTACAAAGAAATTGAGAAGCTCTGCATCTTCAGATCTGCTTAAGCTCCTGGAGAGCTGCACCTTCAGAGTTAGGCAGGTCTTGTTCATTCACAGCAAGTAAGTTAAAACAGTATTAAGTCAGTAAAGTTGATTAGGTGGCAGTGCTGTATAATGAATAATGCTCGCTCTGGGCATGCATATGTTGAGTACTACATTTTCTAAAGTTAGTTCATGGAAGAGAGCATAAGCAATGTCTTCTTAATGTCACCCTTGGAGGAGTTTGGTTACTAGGAACTGTGATACTTAATGGTCTGTTACTGACCATTTGTCCAGAGCGAAAAAGGACATCATAATAATGAAGGCCAAGATACAAAGTCGAGTTTTTAGACCAGTGTCAGCTGAGCAGGTGGCTAGAATCTTTGAAAGACTCTGTCTTGACCTCAAAAGAGTTTAAAGTCAAAGATACCATAAAGATTATGAGTTGGAGCAACATGTGACAGATCCTTGGTGATAAATGCAGTTGCGGAGGGGTCTGGAGGAAGAAATAAGCTCTGTTTTAGTCCCAGTTAGCATGATCTGGCAACCTAGTATTGGCAAAGATGTCAGACTGAGACTATTCTCTGAACATAAGGAAACAGATCCTGAGCAGAGACGTGGATCTGAGTAGTTAGTGCAGTGATGGGAGCTGTACTTGTTTTGCAGATGAGCTACCTGAGACAAATACTGAGGAAAGAGACCTGAGAATAGAGAGGGTGTTAATGAAGAATAAAGATCCATGATGGGAACAATAGGGAAAGATTAATAAGTAAGTAAGAGTAGTAAGATTAGTAAGTTACTGGGAGTGTCGTGTCCTATTTCAAGGGTAGGAGTATTGTCTGAGAACAAGATAAGGGTGGAGTCTTTTCATTGAAGTGTGAGGGCTGACAATTTAGCTGGTGAGAATTGATGTAATTGGAGTAAAACTGCTCCAACAACACTAAAGATGAAAAAGAAACAGATGAAGAGGCACTGGTGTTTGTTTTTTCCAATGATTTTGATGGTAGGTGAGAAAAATAGAAGCATCTTTCTGATGAAAAGAAGAATTAAAACATTTGAAGGTTAGAAGATATATTCAGAGGGGAATACTGGGGCTACGAGCAGCTGGATGAGATCAAGGGTGATCTATAGGTGAAGAGCAAACGTTTATCTTTGTCCTGCGTACCTTGCAGACCTTCCCTTCCTAAAGCTTTCTTCTCTCACAGACAATCTCCTGTGATAATTTTTTTTCCTCTGGAGAGGAGCTAAGGCTGAGTAAGCTTAAGAAATAGAGCAGTGAAGAAGTGTGATGTGACTCAAAATTCAGCTTTCTCCAACTCAAGTATTTAAATAGATGAAAGAGCTGGAAGAAGGCAGTCCTGGCAACTGTGGAAAGAGAAGGAAAAGAACTGGAACTGATCCATGTGGATTTTATTATGGCAGAGGCCAAAACATTCAAGGTAGTGGAAATTGCCACCATTTCAATGAAAGCATGGGAGTAGGGAGCTAAGGGTCAACAAATGTCAAATGTTATAACCTGTCTATGTCTTCCAAACAATTGCGTTAAGATTTGAGAAGCTTATCACAGAATGGTTGAGGTTAAAAGGGACCACTGGAGGTCGTCTAGTCCGACCTCCCTGCTCCTAGAGCACATTATGTAGGATTGTGTCCAGACAGCTCTTGAATATCTCCAGGGAAGGAGAGTTCATAACCTCTCTGGGCAACCTGTTGCAATGCCCAGTCATCCTCACACCCTCAAGTTCCACCATGTTCAGGTGCAACTTCCTGTGTTTTAGTTTATGCTTGTTGCCTATCATCCTGTTGCCTGGCACCACTGAAGAGAGTCTGGCACCATCCTGACACCCTCCCTTCAGATACTTATATACATTGATCAGATCCCCCTGAGCCTTTTCTTCTCTAGGCTGAACAGGCCCAGCTTCTTCAGCCTTTCCTCACATGAGAGGTGCTGCAGACCCTTAGTCATTCTAGTGATCATTCCAGGACTTGCTCCAGGAGCGCCACATCTCTCTTGGACTGGGGAGCCCAGAACTGGACACAGTACTTGAGTTGAGGACTCATCAGGGCTGAGTAGAGAGGGAGAATTACCTCCCTCGACCTGCTGGCACTGCTCTCCCTAATGCTGCCCAGGGTACCATTGGCTTCCTTAGCCACAAGGGCACATTGCTGGCTCATGGACACCTTGTCCACCAGGACCCCCAGGTCCTTCTCTGCAGAGCTATTTTCCAGCAGGTCAGCCGTCATCCTGTACTGGTGCATGGGGTTATTCCTTCCCAGGTGCAGGACCCTGCAGTTACCTTTGTTGGAAGGTTTTTCTCTGTCCATCAATCCAGCTTGTCTGGATCCTTCTGAATGACAGCACAGCACTCTGGGCATCAGCCACAGTTTTGTATTGTCAGCAGACTTGCTGAGAGGCACTCTGTCCATCCATCCAAGTCATTGATGAGAAAGTTAAACAATACTGGACCCAGTATTGACCCCTAGGGGGACACCACTAGTTACAGGTCTTTGACTAGACTCTGTACCACTCACCATAACCCTCTGAAACCTGCCATTCAGCCGGTTCTCTATCTACCTCACTGTCCGTTTGTCCAGCCTGTGCTTCCTGAACTTGCAGATGAGGACGTTGTGGGAGAGAGTGTCGAGAGCCTTGCTGAAGTCCTCTGCTCTTCCTCATCTGTCCAGTCACTGTAGAAGGCAGTCAGGTTGGTTAAGCTTTATTTCTCTTTGATGAATCCATGCTGACTAGCTCTGATCTACTTATGTCTCATGCTGTAGGACAAGAGAGACAGGAATTTTTTTTTTAAGGAGTACATGCTGAAAGAGCAAATAAAATGAAGTATGTTTTTTAGGCTGGGGGGAGAGAATGAGCAAAGAAAAATATGAAGTTGAGGCAACAATAGGACATAATGAAAATTAAACTTGCTGGAACTATCTGTACAAGATTATGTGGTTCCTGCCTTCCCAGGCTGTAGGCAGAAGTTGGATTTTTTTTCCTTTTGCTTCACTACTACTCTCTCTCGAGGGTTGCTAGGGAGTTAGAACAGTGACTTCTTTAAGCAGATCTGTGCTACCCACTGCCTGTGTGTGGCAAGGAGTTCTCTGTACCACGTACAAGCAGGCCATGTCTGTGTAGACTCTTTTCCTCCTACACAAATGCTTGTTTTATGCTCGAAAGGGAAGCTTGTTCTGTGGCTTGGACTCAAAACAATGGGTTTGGGTTTTTTTTTTTTTTCTTTTCTACTCCATTAGCTGGAAAAAATACTTAAAGCTTCAGTTTTTCAGAGTTCAGTTCATTAAATTGGTAGAAACCTTTGTTAATTATTTTACAAAAGAATATTCTTTGGCCCATAGTCAGAGTACTTACAAGAAAAAGGAAGCTCTGATATGACTTCTTAATGAAAATCCCCCTCCTTTTAGGGTGCTGTTCCTCTTTCACTCATTTGAAATGAGAGCAATGATGACAGGGGAACATGAGGGATCAGGGCTGAAGTGGGGGGACTGAAGAGTTAGTGAGTTTGAGAGGTGAACGGCATGGACTCTGAATGGCAAAACGGTGGTTTCTTCTGATTTTGGTTATTACAATTAAACTGGTATTAATTCTTTCACCCTTGCAGTGCTTGCATGCTCATTCCATGTCCCCTCTGCATGTGCTTTGCCTCTTCCTGGCTTGCCATGATGATTGGGTAAGAGACAGCAGTTCCTACAAAGAAGTGCACGTAGTGGTTGTTTGGTGTACCCAGATGGCGAGCATGTTTTCATCCGTTTCACTGTTGGGCTATTTCATTGACTAAACTACAACTTCCAGAGCTCACAGGTGGTCTGTATTGCAGGGCCTGCTTCCACTGCCTGCTGTTTGTGTTTCGATGCTGCAGCTGGTCAGCTGTAATTGCCCAGTAGACTCGATAGTCTTGGGTGAGGGAGAAAGATGGGAAGTGGCGCAGCTCATGTGAGCTCTGTTTTCCTGGGAAATGAGGCTTAAAGTTGCATATGTAAAAGATGACTTCTAAAGTTCTTTACGGAGTATAGGCTTTCCTTAATTTTAAGCTCCAATAAAATAACCTGGTTTAATACAAATCTACATCTTGGGATGGCTGCATCACTTGAAAGAAGCTTGCTGTCTAACTCCTAAAGGCTGCTGGGCTGGTAGCTCCTGCTGGTAGCTGGTTTTCCTCCCAAGCAAAACCTGTGATTTAAGGACTAACGTAGCTGGACTTTTCTTACTTGGTTTGTTGGGGGTTTTTGTGGTGCCTTTTTTTGTTTGGTTGGTTTTTTTTTCATTTGTTTGGTTTTGGTTTTGGGGTTTTTTTTTGTCATTTTATGTTTCTTTTTGATTTTAAACTGCCTGACTGGAATCTTTCTCTTCAGTCTGCCTACTTCCAGAGCTATTAAATCCACTTTATTCAAAGTTGAGAAATAAATCAGCAAGATTCTGAAGAAGTAGGAAGGTTTGCTTTCCTCTTCTGATCAGGGAGGAAACCCCCTGAATTTCAGATACTGTTGCCCAGAAACACAGAATAAATGTGATCAAAAGCAGATAACCAGTGCCATCTCTATGCAGAAAAGCATGGTTTAATACAAATCAAATCTTACATTTGAGTTGCTGGGGACACATGTCACACGTGTACCCACCCACAGTGATTTTACAAGGTTTTTGCTTTCACATGGGTGTGACACAAACACTGAAAGACACTCTTTTGTGATGTTAAAAGATCACCCTTTGTTTCTTAACATAAACTACAATGAATGTACAGATGTATCTTTGCTTAAGTCTGGATAAGGGATGGTGTCTTTGCAGTTTAAAAGGTGCCAAATAACAAATATGTTCAACAGATTTTCTGAATCACTCTGAATTTCACTTACTCTGTAGGAAAACTACGAGTACAAGCACGGTATTAACCTTCATTACTTTACATTTGGGGGTGGTTGTGGTCTGCTTGCTCTTTTGACCATGCATAAGCCTCATGGTATAAAAAAATCAAATTACTCTCATGCTTCTGAACTATAGTTGATTAATTATTTATGAGGTCTTGCACACAGAGACCTTGAAGCATGCCAGGGAGTAGAAGCAGATGGTGTAGCTGGTAGCCACAGAGGTTTATTCCTCAGCTTTCTGGGGTGAGCTTTTGTTCTGCCTACAGCTGAGAAAAACTGGAGATGGGAAACAGGATGTGAACCAGAGAGGAAAATGAGTAATAGCTGGGTCCAAGATGTTAGTTCCTCCAGTGGGGCTTGTTTATTACAATGTCTGCTAGCAGCTGGTAGGAAATAGTTTTTAAACTCATCCTTTGCACCATAGAATTGACTTCCACAAACTGTTGTAGAGGAAACATCTGTGGATGAAGAGCATCCTGTAACAGATAGTACAAGGAAAGAGAAGTGAACTGGCCTTCTCTGTGCTTGCTTCTATGGAAGGTTTAATGCAGTGCGTGTGCACACACTTGATGTGGGAGTTGTTGATGTCTCTTCTCTTTTCACCTTACAGGGAATGTGATATAAACTTCCTGATTCTTGAAACAACACTGATGCGGCTTGTTCTCATTCTTTGTTCTCTTTACCTTTTCCATGCAGTCAAAGTATCAGCAGTAGAGGTCAACACACCGGAAGAGATATTTGTGGAGAATGGGACAGATGCAAAGCTTCCATGCACATTTACATCTGTGGAAGTGATCAGCAGCGCAGCATCTGTTTCTTGGAGTTTTCAACCAGAGGGAGCAGCAACTCGTATCTCGGTAAGGAATGGCTGTAGGGGAAGAAACATGGGTTGGGAGGTTGTGATAAGTGTGCAGAGGTCTTCTAGCTGGTTCTGAGGAGCAAGCCAATATGGATTGGAGTCTCCTTCCATGTGTCTTGTTTCCATCACTGGGATTTTAGGAGGGCCTTTTTAGAGTTGTTTAAGTAAGTTTAAGTATTGCCGTATGCTAGATCTCTGCAAAGACTGGAGTGTGCAGTGGCTGTAAAATATGCTAGTACTTTTGTTAGTTAGAGGAGAAGGGTGTTGGTGTAGTAGAAGTAGATGAGCAGCTAAGAATCTTTTCCTAAGTTCTGTATCCACTTGCACTTGAAGTGAGTTACGGAGCTGTGCACTGAATGATAGTGGCCAGAATTTGAGTTACCACTACTACAGTGTTACATTATGTGTTGTTTATAGAATCATAGAATAGTTAGGGTTGGAAAGGACCTTAAGATCATCTAGTTCCAACCCCCCTGCCATGCTTGTGTGCTGTATAGCCTCTATTTGAAAGAGTTTTAAATGAGACCAGTCTCCCTGGTTTCAGAACCAAATTGAATTGCTCAATTCAGTAGGCAGTTCATCTTTGTATTTTAGTTATTTTAGTTATTTGACAAGTAAAAGACCAGACTAGCAAGCAACTTAAGGTAATAATAATTGCCACTGCTTCTTTCATGTATGTTGAGCCCATGTGTGCTCAGATCCTTTGGGTGTAAACCTTCACAGAAGTGGCTTTAGTAGATTTTTAGCTGTCTTCTTCCTCTTTCACATAAGCTGTACACTTCTGAGTCTGAACTCTCTGACACTTCTGCTTCCCTCTTATTTCTTGCCCTGAGTGAGAATTTAGAGGAAGCAGAACAAGGATCTCTGGGGCAGCAGGGAAGATGTGGGGACAGCAGGTTGCTCAGCCTGTTAGAGATTGTCTCCAATGAGACCATTTAAACCGTAGGACCCCTTCAATGCTCAGAATAGGGATAATCCAAAACAGTCTCTGAGCATCTTGCTCAATATATATTGCTCTGAAATATCAGCTTCTGAACTCCTGGTGAATATACTTAGTTTTGAAAAGGGATCTCTTCTCTTTGGGAAGCCTAAGCAGTAGCTGGACAAAAGCTTAAGGAATTAGGGCATCTTTCCTGCCTGTGTCTGTTTGTATGTGTTCTGCTCCTCATAGAAATATCCACCGTGTATCATGTTTTGCCCTTTTCTGTCCAAACACCTTATTGTAGGAATATAACTTTGGGACACAACTTTCTCCATTTTTTTTTTTTTTTTTTTTTTTTTTTTATGTTAATTCAGTTTAAACATTCTACCTGGATGTAGTTATCAGCACAATAGAGAGAAAAGCAAATCATCTTTGTGCAGAAGTGACCCAGCATGATCTGATGTTAATATCCTGTTTCTTTTAAAGGCCTGGGGGAGGTATAGAGGGAAGATTTTTATTCTTTTTTTTCTAAATGAACCCAACTCATGTCATTTAAATGGCTTGGTGGGCATTAATTTGAAAGACTAGTCTCATGATCAGCTTATGTCTGAGCTAAGTCCATGCATCTTCGGAAAAGGGTGGTCCTGTGCCTGTTTAGAATCAGCACTGTCAATCTTGTTGCCATGTGGTGAGGCTGACCTGACTGAAAGCTTCCCCAGCTTGTCCCCTTCCGCATGCCCGGTTATAGAGACATCTCTGCTTGAATGAAACGTCTGATGACATCAGAGTTTCACAGTCAGCTTAAACCAGCCTAAATCCATCAGCTTTAGGTTTCAAAAGAAGTCTTAGGTTAAATCACTTAATCATGCATATGGAGCGGCTTGAGTGAGTAGGCTTGTGTTTCAGGGCATATTTTACTTTGTGATTTCTCGTCCCCCAGGTGAATATGCCTAGAGAGCTGAGGAATCTGCCTCTTGCCTTCTAGACTTCCAGTTGGATGATTCCCCCCATGCACAGGGGTGTGGTAATGCAGCACCTCTGTGCTTAAGTTCATAATCCAGCTGGAAATGCTGCAGACTGATGCAGATTTATTCCACAATGTTGACAGATGACTGTATGCTAGCTGACTTCCTACCAGATAAGGTAGTTTATTGGATTTATTGTAGCCTGTAGACAATGAATAAGTGTCAGATTGACTAGCACATACCTGATCTGGATAACATTTGTGCTTCGTAATGATCAGGCCTTGATAATCAGAGTGCAGGTCTGAGAGAGAGGATGTTGAGCAGACAAGCCTCAGATCAAGGAAGGGAATAGGAGAAGAGACGGGAGGTGACTTGAATGGAAAGAGGACTAGCTTGTAGCCTGTCTGTTCTGTGGCAGAGTGACTGTAAAGAAAGCTGTAGAAAGAGGAACCTGGAATATTAAATTTCTTTAACCGTGCTCTGGAGACTGAACTGAAGTTCAGGTTGATTCTTGGTTTTGAGTTTTTTGTCTTGCTCTCTTTCAGAATGTGAAATTAAGAATGAATGTGCTCCTGAAATACAGCCCTGATCCCTCTCTTAGTATTATGGCCAGTGTTCAAACATCCCGTATCTTTGAAAGCAGAGTTGTGGTGTAGAAGTCCTATGTACTTCCACTGCTGTAAATTCCAGCTTTGGTCAGGTATAGGGAGGAAGTATGCAGTTTCTCCTCATGCTGTACTAAACAGGTTCATTCTTCAAGGATTTTTGGGCATGTCTAGGGAGTGCAGGGCCAATGTGCAATGTAGTCACCTAAAACCTGGGAACCAGTTATATTTAATTTCTGCGAGGGACTGGAAACAGCTAGGTATACTTTAAATTACTCATGGAATTTCTTTTTGGGGGTGGAGGGAAGGAGGGTACTGCATGTTAGCTTAGCTGTGCTGTAGTTGCAAGTAACACACAGCAAAATATGAGATAGGAAACCTAGTATGCTTTTCCTACTAGGATGCAGAAGGCTTCTTGTGCCTATAAGACAGATGGCTGTGATCCAGGACTGTTCTTCCTTTAATTATTCCCAGGTTAACAGCTGTTTTCTCTTTCCCCCACCTCCTTGTCTATGAAAATCTATATCCCCCAAAACAAGGAAAAAAAAACCAACCACCCAAACAATACAACCACAGAAAAAAACCAACAGAAAACCGAAACCTGCAGTCTGCTATGGTAGTGTGATTGAGATATAAGCCATAGCATAGTTATGTGATCAAAAGGCAGCAAGCCAGACTAAAGTAGTGAGGCAGGAGAAAAAAGAAAACCTAGAACAGTAGCTGTGTACGGTACAGTGGATTCTGGGAGAATGCTGCAATAGTGTGAGAAGCATGGTAGCTTGGTGATCTCTAACTAGATTGTTTTTATCTCTCCATTCCTTTGACCACAGTTTTTCTATTACTTTAATGGGAAGCCATACCCTGGAAAGGACATACCATTTAAAGACAGGATCACGTGGGCTGGAGATCTTAACAAGAAAGATGCTTCTATCAGTATATCAAACATGCAGTTCCGGGACAACGGCACTTATATTTGTGATGTCAAGAACCCACCTGACATTGTTGTCAAACCAGGAGAAATCCGAGTTAGAGTTGTGGAGAAAGGTATTCACCCTGTATGATTATATTTTTTTTTTTCCTTCCCCTTTCTTTCCTCCCACTCTGTATCTATATCACTTTTCTTGTTGGTGGGGGAGTAGCCTGGAGGGAACAACTATCTTTTTAATTCACTTCTTCCAGGTCCTAATAATAGAACTGATATTCTCTCAGCTGGTTAAAAAACTGAATGTCATACCCTCTTCCTCTATACCCTCTAATTTCTGTGCGTTTAACAAGTATTAGCTGGTGGAAGCCTTGATGAAAAACTCTCTTCTCATTTCAGAGTCCTATGAATTCTTTTTCTGTATCAAGGGTTAGGATGACCTTTGAAATCTAGGGATCAAGGAGAGACAGTGGCAGACTTTTCTTTTTGGAACCCATACACTGGAAAAAGAAACTAATAATCTGGCCCAAACACATACTGACAGTGAAATGCTGCTATCTTCCATGGAAAAGTGTTTGTGTTGCACGTTGTATTCGGTTTCTTACTTGGATGTTCTCACTGTATCCATGGTAACCTTTACAATCTGCAAGGGTCGGCTTTTTGCAGTCATTTAAGGCTTCTGGTTAGCATTTGGTAATGATCACAGTTCAAGAGCATTTATATTCTGTATATCAATTTGGCTCTTCATTTCCCTTGGCCATGCAAAGCATTTGATTGTTCTAGCTAAACTGGAGGTTAGCCAAAGTGTGACTGTTCCTACAATGAAATGGTTCTTACAGTGATCAGATTTCCAAACTTATAATTAAGAAGGAGAAGAATAAAGGTTGAATTCATGAATGGCAATGCTGATGTAGCCATTCTATTTTAATATGTATGGGAAGATACCTACGTGTATGCTCTGATCAGAATTATACTGCTGCTATAACAGGTGTGTACCTCTGCTCGTGAAGTCATTTTATATACTTGGGTAGGCAAGGTCTATATCTATCTCTTATGTTCGCAGGGCAGTTTGAGTTGAATGGACCTCCAGAGGTCCATTGCTTAGAACTTTCTGTTTCTTGGAAGTTTGAAGTCTGTATAAAATAGGGTCAGTTTATTTTCTTACAATGTACTGATAGTCTCTGTGAGGAAGCAATAAAGCATCTGCTGGCTTGGCAGTCAGGCTGTCTTGGCAAAGCCTCCTCAGATTTTAACCCAGTTTAAGCAGATGAAGACTGACTTCAGTACACTAATTCAGGTGTTTTTTTCCAACAGATTTGCATGCTGGCTTCCCCATAGATGGAGCATCTGGAGTGATTTAAATTTATCTAATTTTTCAATTAATTGATGTATTATTGTAATTAAGTGTTACTGGAGAGGGGCTTTGGAGA
>JANHGB010056970.1:0-10000 GCA_026283785.1 Coracopsis vasa
GGGATGGAGCATTCACAGCTTCCCTGGGCAACCCATTCCAGTGCCTCACCACCCTCACAGTAAAGAACTTCTTCCTTGTATCCAATCTAAATTTCTCCGTTTGGGTTTTAACCCATTATCCCTTGCCCTGTCGCTACAGTCCCTAATGAATAGTCCAATATTCTATGTTTCTATATTTATATTTTGTTCTATACCACTACGACAGCACAGGCAGACATACAAAGTAAGACTTTCGATCTGTGGGGTTTTTTTCACAACTTTCAAGTCCAGATTCATGAAGATATTGGATCTTGATGGATTTTGGAGCAAGTGTCTCCAAGCACTCTATTTCAAGGGGTGTTAATAGTTCATCTAAATAAAAAATGATGGGAAGCCACTTTATTTTTTTTCATCCTTTGCACTACTTTTTCTGGTATTTGGCAGTAAATTAAAATTCCACTAATAATAGTATTTTGTCTAACAATGAACAATTCTTTCAGAAGATTATGACTGAAGAAGTCTTTATATTCTTAATATTCTTATCTCTATGAATTAACCTTTAAAATTCTAAAATTGAAGTATTTACTGCAGTTCTCTTTCTTTGTAATAACACAAAGCTAGGGATTTACTTTTAAAAAAGCTACAGGAATTTCAAATAGAATAATGTTAACACCTTGTCTACATATAGTACGTGTCATATATTTCTTTTGACAAAATCAGTCAAAATTTTATAGGCATTAGCACAGAGTCAGGGGACCAGATTAGACTGGGTTTGATCTCAAGGGAAAATTTCCACTTAAAAACAAAGATGCCATTTGAAATTAAGTTTCAAAGTTCCAAATCTGCTAACAGTGCTCACCCAAATACTACTTCTCATATTCTTCAGCAATCACGGGACCATAATCTATGCTATTAACAAAGAGCAATTTGGTGTTCCTATAACATAGTAAGTTGCCAATCTTCAGACAGCTATATAGAGACGTAAAGAAAATTGCAGTGATGTGAATAGGATCAACAAGAACAAGTGTTATTGTTGGAAATACTGGCGCTTTGCCAGGTAGGAATAGAGATTTGAAGGGAAATACCAATGAATATGGCAGAAAAGTTATTTGCAAATAAAAATCATGGAAAAAATATACTTTGAATTTAATTCAGAGATTGACCTGTACACATATAGCCATTTATTTAATAAAACAAGGCCACAGCAGAAGTATTTCCCCAACAGCCTGTCCCTCACAGTGAATCTGTTTACTTTAGATTCACTGGTGATTACATTCAGCTGTACTATCTGAGAGCTTTTAACTTTGAATGCTGCAGTGTCAATCTTTATATTACTGAAGGACAATTAGGCAAACCATGTAATTGTATTGTCACTTATTAATTTCAAGTTCCAATGTCATAAATTATATGCCTTAATTAATACCATGTGTCAATCACAATCTGCAAGTTTGGAAGGATAAAGAGATTAACAAGAATACATAATTAAAAGAAAACAGTGAATAACGGCATGCCTGAACAGTTTATAAAATTAGACAAGAAAACTGGTGCTGTGTCAGCATGTAGGAGCCAAGACAAAAATAGGGGGGTTGACAAAATGCACACAGGAATTAAGTGAGAACATGAAGGAAAGGTTTAACTCTTAAGGTTTTATTCCATTAGCAAACCAAATGTCTGGCAGAAAGTTATTTGAAGAGAGACACAGAATAAGCCACTAGTTCCTTTTGTACAGTGCCATATAGGATGAAAAAGGAAGCACCTGTGTTTGCACACTTATGAGTATAAATGGCTCAGTTTAGCAGAACCTATTCATACTGCAATAGCTTTGACATCACAATGAGGTGCCAACGCTGCCTTAACACACAGGCAAGCCAGAGTTGGCAAAATGTACCAGTTAAATTCTTTTTTTGTTTTGTTTTGTTATGTTTTGTTATGTTTTGGGGTTTTTTTTTAATATAAAAATGAGGACATAGCTGAAGGCCAGGGCTCCTAGAAGGCTTGCAGCTCTAAGTAATGTCCTTGCATGTCATATGCCCCTGGGAAGAAATTGCAGTAGCCTTGCACTCCCACTTACTGAAAGTAAGGACCAAAAGGAATCCAATCAACCAGCAGTAAAATTGCTTCAAAATGAAAGCATCTCAAATCTGCATACGATGTCAGGCAGATAGAAGGAGTGAGCAGGCAATGATTCCTATGGTGGAGAATAAGGACATAGAGAAATATCTAGTAACAAAAAGCAACTGAGTGTACAGCATAGGTCACTTTTAATCACTGCAAAGTTTTATTTCAGTCTGTCTACACTGTGGGACATTTCCTAAAGAGGAAAAGAAAACATGGTTAGGGGTTTTGTTATTAAGCTATTAACAAGTGTAAAAGTGTGTCTGTAGTAGCTGCAAGGGATTCAAGATCCTATAATGAGTAGAAATAAGATGGACTGAGGGCTTATTCAAACAGAATAAAGAAAATTTCTATTTTCTCCACCACTTATATTCTTTTATTAGAGACTATATAAGTAAACAATAGAGAAACGTTCAGTGGCTAATATTCAAGATCTTCAAGAGATACTTTAAACACACTCATCTCCCACAGGTAAAGAAATGTGTTATTCTTCAGTTGGGTACACTCCAGGAAACAGAGAGACAGGAGCCTATTCATCTGATTTCCCTTTCAAAGCACCCACAGGCAGGTTTCTAAAACCCAGAATCCTTCCCCTACCCCTTCCCACTCATGCAGTACCCAAAAGAAAAGAAAGGCCAAAGCATACCCAGCAGCGGTAGGGTGCTTTCCTTGGGTGATGGCTCATGGACTTCTAACACCAGCCGCATGTGAAGGATATCCATTTTCATTTATTTTCCCACCAAACTGAGGCATGCTCTTCTCATCCCTCTTTGCAGAAGAGCAGTTTATCTCTCTCTGAGCCATCTGAGGAACTGAAAACGTGGCACAGCGCCATGTATGCTTGCAAACACAGTGTAGCACAGATGCTCTTACCCAGCCAAAGCGTTAGCAGAAGCATATATTTTGAAACATACCAACGCAAGATTCATTATAAGCTCTTCTCTACTTTTAGGGCCCAAAGAACTCAGCTGTTGTTAATTTAAGATAGCAGGGCTGCAGCAAAGCTGGCAGAAAGCAGCTCTGCAGAATGGGGACAACAAAACCTAATAGTGTATGCTTACACTCCCAAGCCAGACCTATAGCCATTGTGGGTGCAGTCTCCCCTGGCCTCTCTCCTTCTTTTTCCAGCATGAGATTGCCATGGACAGGCAGCCATGGGGACCCAGGTGGGCAGTGCTACCTTCCCATCTTCTGTGGTCACCTAAAGCAAATGCAACCACCCATCACATCACTACTCACGTCCTTTAGTTTTCTGTTCCTTGGTTTACTCTTATTTTAACAGCTTGTGAAAGGCAGCACATGAGAAGCTTGCAAACTCTACTGACATGTTTAGGTGGCAAGAATAATTTTATTGCAACCTGTAATCATAAAAGACCTGCTAACAAAGCTGCTAAACACATATTGCAGTTTCATTGCATCCCCCAGGTGACAGAGGTGGGACAGCCACAAGGGTATGCCCTGAAGTGTGGATGACCCAGGACCTTGGGCAGTGACAGGAGTGGAAGAAGCTTGTCAATACTCCATAATTTCTGACAGCAGTTTTCCTTTTCCTAAGCAGCCCTAATACATGAATAAAATCTCTTGCTTTAATTATAGCTAGCTGTGCTTTGAGACAGATATTTGTTTCTGTGTACAGTCTCATGTTATCTTTTAAATTTTATCCCTGTTTTACCTGTCTCTTTCCTTCTTTCTAGCTTAAAAATGTATATAAAACAGTATTGGGGCTGAGGTTTGAGACTTTCTTTCATACAGATACCATATGTCAAGATTTCTACAACTGCTTATATTTGTGATCATAAATATTTTCATTTCACAACCTATAAGCAAAACAAGGTATACTTTACTACTAGAAGCAACAACTGTAGGTGGTTTTAGTGGCCTGAATTTTCTAATACTATTAAAAAAACAAAATAAACTTCTGTATATTAGATTTAAGAACATTACTGCTGCAGCTTGTATATCTGATGTACTCTTTTAATTTATTGATGCAATATGTTCTTTCTTGAACAGTACTCACAGTGATGCCATAAAGTATTTTAATCACTGATAGAGTGATCTTCACTCTAGATACTTTTCCCCCTTCTGCAGCTATTTTGCATTAAAAGATTGAGGCGTTAACATAGCAATAACTAAATTACAGTTCCAAATTCTTTGTCAAACTCATCCTGGAGGGTACTGGAAACATCTTCTGAAGTACTGAGTACTTCCAACTTTTATCAGTCAATGAGAAATGCAGGTGCTTTGCAGCCTGCAGAATTGATCTCTTCCATATTATCAGTTACCAGCTGTTATCTAATACATATTGTATTGTATGAAAAAGAGCTATTTTCAATGTTCATTGTGGTGAGAACCATTAAGGAGATTTACTTGTCAGATCTCACACATCATTAAATCACTTCTGTATGCAAAAAAAAAAAACCAAACCATACATTAAATTATCCTACCAAAAACTGTTGTATCTGCTTTCTGCATTAGCTATCAAAGTAATGTTCACATTCTTCTCAAGTATCATTATAATACGATTTTGCATTAGGAAACAATGAAAACTGCAACATTACTTCACAAATAACTCCAGCACCATCCTCAAAGATACTGAACTACAGTTCTGCTCAAGTAATTGAAAGAAGTTTTCAGCAACCTAGGGCTTAGAAACTTAATCTGCTCTCCCTAGTTAGAAACAGCTGTCTGCCTCTCCTATTCTTTTGTCCCTAATGAGATGAACCACTTTCTCACATTAGATGCATGTGTACCTGAACAGGTCTAAGTAACCTGTAGATTTCCCTTTTTGTTCACAAGAAGGGAGACGTGTGCAAGAAATGCACAATGCAAGAGCCAAGAAAAAAGGGCTGAGTCCATGCCCTCCCTCTGCTCAGGCAGTTCAGTGCACCAGTACAGCTCTTCCTTCCCTTTGCAGGTTTGCCCCTCCACCTGGCCCTGGCCCGCATCCAGCCCAGGGGTATTTACGCATATACACCAGAGCAGGCAAAAGCAAAGTGCTTCATTTGAAAGTCCCATCCTAGAGCCTCTGAGCTCTAAAAATCCAACCTGGAAATTGCAGATCCTTTCCTGAGGACAATTTATCTCTTTCCCCCATAACCTAGAGAGATGCAGCTCAGCACAGCAACCACTACAGCTCACTTGCGTGAGAGTTGGAGATGTCCTGGTCAAGCATCCCTCCCCCTAGCAGCTCCACAGTGGAGCACCAGGTAACACGGACCGGAGATCCCCTGCCTCCAAATTCCCAGCAGCAGCTCTCTCAGGGATTGGATGCTCTGTGCATCAGCTGGCACTCTCCTAGATGGATTTGATATATGCTGGTGGCATATTTTCCTCAATAATCAGGCCCTACTTCAGAGCTGAACAGGGCAGCTGTATGTACCCTATAGTCTTTACACTTATGTATGGCTCTCTTTCCAGACGGTGCAAAAACCACCTGACTTTGCATCATTTCAGTGGTAAGGAACACAATCCCAAAAGACCACAAGAAGAAGACAATTAAAACCAACCCACCAAACAGTTATTTTTACAATCTTTTGGCTTTTCATAAAAGCTCATGATTTTGAAGGTCTGACATAGTTATGTGATATGCAGCGCAGGTTTCAGACTGTGCTCAGCATCACAGTATCTGAGTGCCTTCTGGCACAGCGTTAAGCAACCTAACTAACATCTGTCGTGGCTTTTTTTTTTCTTCTCATGTTCTGTATCCTTTGTCTACCTCCGTCCTTCTAGGGCAGATGTGTAAAATGTGGAGTGTTTCATTCTGGATATATTTAAAGGTTAGTGCTATATGGGTGTATGTGTATGAGTATGGATGAGACTACAAAACAAACATAGCATTTTATTTACAGAGGCAGAAAATAGAAAAATATACCTTTACACACACATATTCCATATGTACAAACTACCTTCACAAAATTATAGTGGGGGAGGGCCTTAATGATCAGACTTAAAGGAAAATAGTGACTCCTTCCATTGAGGAAAAAATCTGATTAGGACTGCTTTACTGTTCTTTTGGGAAATGCAGAGTGTGAAGGGACTACTAGAATTAACTCATGTACACCTGAGAGGATGCAGTACCCTTCCTAAGTGCTGTGCATCAGTATCACATCTGCTAAAGCAGTCTCACACCAGCACCATCATTTAATACTACCTGCAAATGTCAGGGTGATATTGCTGCTGTAATTCTTATAATTATTCTCTCTGGTTTCAGAACTCCCCACTCAGTCTTTACTCAAGCTGCACTTCCCTTAAAGTTAGTAAGAATACAAAGACCAGTGCAGGGTGTATGGGAGAAGGCTTAGAAATCTGAGAATCTGGTGAGCTAATTTATTTGACATTTGAAATTTATTTGATTGACATATTTTTATTTTCTTGCTATTTCTTTTTTATTTATCTATCACTGTTTTGAAAAACAGGAGCAGCCTACCAGCTTTACAAATCACTAATGACAGAAATAGCAGCCATTATCTACAGGCTACACTTCTGCAGTCATTTTGCCAGGGACTGCACACACTTCCCTTAAGAGATTCTCTTCTTCATACTTGATCTGTTGTCTCCCTGTTGAAAATATCACTGACACCACTGAGGCTAACAAGGTCAAGTGCTTTGAGATGGAAGCCTTTTGTACTGATGAACAGCTGAAGGGTGCGACATATGTTTTAGGGCCCTAGCAGCTGGCTCAGTGAGAGCCTCTTGGGTCTCTTTTAATGATAAATCCAAGCCCTGCTACTTCATCTCAGCATGGAAATAGCAGCGTGTTAACATTCATCCAAACTCTTGTGTCTGTCATTAACTCAGCCCTTCTACTGTAGTTACATGGCATAGCACAGCTGACATATCACCTGTCCTCCCACCTCGCAGAACAGTAGGGCAGGTTATGCATCAGTGCAGCATTTAAATGCCATTTGACTGAAAACTGCTGATTACTCCACATGTTTTATGGCTCTATTTTTTTCTTTTAATTTTCCTGAATGCCAGCTGATCACAGTTGTTTCTTCCTCTAGTTATTTTCTGTACTCTAAATATATATAAATATGTGTACATATGTATATATATAAAGCTTTATAACTGATGCTTACGAGTTGTCAGTCATACATACAATAGAAATAAAACAAGCATATCTGCAATTGTCTCAGCAGGAACAAATCAGTTCATGGTTGCACAAGGCCCCGAAGGTCACAACCTCCCATACAGCCACACTCAGGGGAATGAAAGTGAACAACAAATTCAGAAATAAATGCTTTCTTTAGTAAAAAGTTTTGAAGCCACTGGCCAGTGGGAGGGAATTTTCCCAGTTCTCTTCTAGCAGTCTTCAGTTCTCAACTTTATCCTTTAACAAGTACTTTGGGATCCTTGAGAATGAAAGGTGCTATATAAATGAGAGATGCATTAATAAAATCCCCAACTGCAGTTCAGCTGCAAATGGGAGCTCCTCCAGCTCAAGGCTGGAGTAATTCTCCTAGGCAACCACAGATGGTGTGACAGATGATCTCAGCAGCCCATCCTTCTATGTTTTTTTTTTAGTTTAAATTAAAACAAAAGAAAATTATAAAGCTATCTTGGCATGCTACAGATTTCAAGGGCCTTAAGTTCATCTTCAGAGCTAGCTTTGGTCCCTTTGCTGCTATTCCTTGTCAGAAAGTTTTATACCTGAATCCAGCTGGGGAAAGAATGTGTATGCTAGACATTTGCTTCCACCTTGCCACAAATGGCAGGAGAAGGAGAAACGTGAATGCCTGGGATAAATGAATCTCTATGTTGAGAATAGAAGCAGATTCGTCGTCCAAGAAAGAGTTCAAAACTTCAGGTTTTCTGGTTCTGTCCCAGCTAGTTGACTATCCATCAACCCATAACAGACTTTCTTTGAGGTGCTGACTCCTCCTAAGTGCTATAAGCAGTGATGTCTGTACTTGAGCTAAACGTAAACCGCCAGAAGATGAGGAGAATTGACATAATGTAGGGACAGGAAGAAAATATGAAAAGGGTACATGAACACAGTGTGGAGGTAACCTGCTATTAGATCTGCCAAAGAAAAAGTTCTGTCCATTGGAAACTAGCTTTTGACTCCTGTAAAACCACTGTGAACTTGGTGTGCTGTAGTCATACCAGAGCACAATAACGATTGCTCAAATATCAATGTATATATGTGAAGGTTACTTAAATGTTAATTCTGTTCCAGAACAACTTTTTCTCAGCATTGTGGCCTAAAATAAGGCTCACTGCAGGACACTAGATTACAAAAGTTAGGATATTTGCACAGGGTTACTAATAGACAAAATTGTGACAGCAAGTCATTTGTAATTCAACACCTATTGATAAAAGTTAGCACCAAAAATATGCATTTTTAATTTATATGGGCAAAAGTATTACCCTCAAACTCTTCATTCGGTCATATATAGATTTTGGATATAGATTTAAGGAAAATTCCCCCTCCCTTCCTGTGTGTGACAAAGGTTATACAGATAGATCATTGACTTAAAATGTTGATTAGTATATGACTTCTTTTATTGGTCACTGGGCATCATCCTGAATTCTCTTTAATCTTTTAAACTCTAGATAATTTATTGAGATAATGCCAAAAATAGGATTAAAAATCTAATTCCTAAATGTAAAAGTAAATTTTCCTGCTTTTAAAAACCAAGCCTTCAAACAGTCTTGTTATGTTAGAAATATTTCTTTTCTCCTCATTTAAACCAGAGAATAAAAATGGCCGTGTCAATAAAGTCAGTGCTGTGGCACCAGAACTTGGCCCATTTGTCATAAAGTGTTTGAAACTAAAATATAAAAACTTCTTTTGGATGTATTGTTTATTTCTGATTTTAATACCATCAGAAGTTATGCTTTAGTTATGTTTATTGGTTTATTAGCAGAATTTTATTATCAAAATACTTAATGATGTATAGCATATGCAATTAACTCCACGGAAGAGCTTACATAGAAACTACTTTGTGCATGTTGTGCTCAAAGCCAGCCAGCAACTAAGCCCCACACAGCTGCACACTTATTTTTTTCCCCCTCCCTCAGTGGGATGGGGGAGAAAACTGGAAGAGTGGAAGTGAGAAAACTCATGGGTTGAGATAAAAACAGTTTAATGAGTAAAGCAAAAGCCATGCAAACAAAGCAAAACAAGAAATTAATTCATTACTTCCCATCAGCAGGCAGGTGTTCAGCAACCTCCGGGAAAGCAGGGCTCCATCACATGTAATGGCTACTTAGGAAGACAAACTATATAACTCCAAATGTCCCCTTTGTTTTCCTTCCCTTAGCTTTATATGCCATAATATGGTATAGAATATCCCTTCGATCAGTTAGGGTCTGTTGTCCCGGCTGTATCCCCTCCCAACTTCTTATGCACCCCCACCCACTTGCTGGTGGGGTGGTGAGGAGCAGAAAAGGCCTCGACTTTAAGCAGCTCAGCAATAACTAAAACATCCCTGAATTATCAACACTGTTTCCAGCACAAATCCAAAACATAGCCCCACACTAGCTACTATAAAGAAAATTAACTCTGCCCCAGCCAAAACCAGCCCAGTGCAATAGCATCTGCTGATGTCAAGTAGAAAAGAGCTCTCCTGCACTCTCCTCTTCTGTTGATGGTCTCAACCTCAGTGAGCATGGCACTGGATGCAAAGAAGCTTGAAGCTACCACTACAGAAGACACATTTATGCTCAAATTTACAGATAGTATTATTATTGCTAAAGATATTTTCTTCATATTCAAGTCAACTTGAATAAGAAGGAGCAACTTCTCACTAAATTTAGTTTAACATCACTACTACAGAAGTTCCTACTTTCTTATGTGAGATGCTAGCTAGTACCAAAGCATCTACCTGGTGGCCAAAGTAATAGAAATTTGTCACCTAGATAGTCTTTTTTGTCTAAATTGAATAGATACAGGAATGGGATA
>JANHGB010056970.1:15000-16815 GCA_026283785.1 Coracopsis vasa
TATTAGACTATTTCCAAACAATGCCAAAATGGTTAGCAAAATAGTTGTTTCATTAGATTCTGCTGATGATTGATTCCTTGAGAACCCTTTAAGTATTTTAATGAATCTCCATCTGTACCCAGAGAGCTTTGTTAAGTCAGGCATCTTTTTATATTTCAAATCCATATTTGCTGTTTAGAAAACCTGCATGTACACCAGCTCTGCTGGTCTGGAGAACCACTTTTTCATACCACCTGGGGTCAGGCCTGCAAATCTAACCCGGACAAGTCTCTCACAGATGTTGGATGGCATTGCGCTTCATTAAGGCTCAAACAACTCATCTTCTGTTACCTCTTTTTTTACTCAAAACATTTCTCCTTGTTTCTCTTCCACTGTCTCACCACAACAAGGTATTGCGTAACTTTAACTCCTTCTATGAGGTCTTGAATCAAAGTGATTCTCAGATGATCAGGGAACATTTACAATACTTGGTTATCTACACGTGTTCAAACATCCTAATGGATCTGGGTCTGTATTCCTTCTATGAATTTTCTGATAATAGCAGAAAAAATCAGAAGTGGAAAAATATAGTTTAAATATGTAGTTCCCTGCCAAACAAAACACAGTACCTTCCAGTACCATCAGTCCTAACTTTCGAATGCCTCAAAATAAGTGCTACATTACAATTATAGAAAGTTCCTGATCACAATATCTCGTTATTATTCTGCCAGTCATTAAAAGATGTTTGGGATTTAACAATTAAAAATTATTAGCATGAGCAAATTCTGATGCCAGACTTTCTCTATCTAAAAAAATATTTGTAACACTCTATTTCTTGCTCTGTCCAAACATGCAAATAGAATAGATTTTGTCACAGCAAAAAAAAAAAAAAGTTCTGTTCGGCTTTTTTTTCCTACAGTCACTATTGGCATGAATTGTACCTAGATATTTCAAGTCGATTGCATCCAAACATTAGCCAATATAAACTCCTTTTTGTAGTTAAAAGTGCACCCACATACCAAACTGCATGTATTTAAGTTTGAATGATTTAAAAGCCAAGCCACAAAGTACTAAAATCACAAAAATTCAAATTTTGACCTTCTTTTTCAGTCTTTGAAGAAAACATCTAGTTGCTAAAAATCTAATTATGCAATTGCAATCTTAGCTGCAAGCTTCTTCTCATCCTTCAGTCTAATTCTCCCACTGCTGATTAGGAAACCTAAGACTCTACTAGACACAACATTATCAAAAAAGGAGGGATTCTATATCAGAAAATTCAGCAGAGAAATGGATCAATAGGAAATTGGAAAAAAAAAGTCATAACTATACCGTATAATACTTTGCCTTTTTTAAAGAATTCATTTAACCATGGGATGGCAAAAGGCAAAATGCAAAAATTTCATTGGAAACAAAAATAAAGGCACAACTAAATTAAAAAATAATAATTTTCTGGGACATTTGCTCAAATCCAGGTTGTAAAGCTCAAGACCGAAAACCAAGTAATTAAGGATATTCTTGTGGCTAAATTCAAATATCGGATCAAGACTTGAATTGAGTTCAAAATCTGGCTCCACCACAAATTACATGTGGGAAATTATGGCCTAATTTTCCACAATTATCACTGTGCTTGAGGAGGTACCTGCACACATTGGCTGTGTGACTGCCATTGGAATTTGTGAGATTCAAATTTTACCAGTGCTTGTTCATTTATGTGCTTGTGCAGAGTGCATCTGAGAGCTTGGATGAGGAATGTGCTTTTGAACCAAACCTCCTGACTGCCTCCTCATCCTGCATCTGCCTGAATCCCAGAGAACTCCCTGAACACATGAGCACAGG